>OZ016475.1:1519513-1602013 GCA_963966605.1 Caenorhabditis sulstoni
TCTCTCTCTCTCTCTCTCTCTCTCTCTCTCTCTCTCTCTCTCTCTCTCTCTCTCTCTCTCTCTCTCTCTCTCTCCCTCGAGGGGATGTGTCAGGAAGAAAGTGCGCTCTACTGGACAGTCCCCACTTTTTTGGAGCTTTGATGTTTTCTTAAAAAATTTCAGGTTTTGGGCGCTCCGCGAGTTTTTTGCAATTTTTCATTTTCCAGAGGGTTGTAAACGCGCTCTACTGGACACTCTTCTATTTTTGGCGCGAGATTCAAACTTTTCGAAATGAAAAGTTTTTTGTTTTTTTTTCTGGGAACTTCAGAGTTTCTTGTCATTTTTCTGTGTTAATGCAAATGCGCTCTACTGGACAATCTCCAATTTTTTGCGAATTTTCAAAAAAAAAAGAATCTTTTTGGCGGGAAATTTGAATTTTTAAATTTTTTCTCATCATTTTTCTAGATAATGCAAACGCGCTCCATTGCGAATTATTGATTTTTTGATGGGAAAAGCGATATTTCATGTTTTTTTTCAAGTAGCTAAATGGATATTTGATTATTTTTCAGAAAAAATGTCATTTTTAAAAAAATTCGATTTTTCCAAAACACCAAAATCGCGGAAAAACGGGTAGAAAACACATTTTTTGTTGCAAAAAAGCTTGAAAATCGAAACGCAGCGAGGAGAAAAATGGGAAAAAAGAGGCGGGAAATTTGAATAATTCATGAGGGGAAAGAAAAAAAACGCGGCGTCTCTTGAGAATTTCAGGGCTCGCCGAGCATTTTCGGGAGCAATTTTTCATCAAAATTTCAATTTTCTCATTTTTTGGCACTGAAAAAAATTTTTTTTTTTGCAGAAAATTTTTGATTCATTTCGGAAATTTTGGAAAAAAAAAATTTTTTTTTTCCGAAATTTTTTTTTTCGAATTTTTTTTAAAATTTTAAATTATTTATGGAATTTTAGTTATTTTTTAATCCAATTGAAAAAAAAATTGAAATTTCATTTTAAAAATTTCAAAAAATTTCATATTTTCCAAAAATTTTTTTTTTTTTGAAAAGTTCAATAGAGCGCACTTGCTAGATCAAGAAAAGTTCCAAAATTTTCGCAAAAAGCGAAATTGTCAATGGAGCGCATTTGCATTTTCAGAAAACTTTATCCTGCCGAAAAAACCGATTTGGAAAGTGCGCTCCAATGCGAATCGTCTTCCAATTTCATTTTTTTTTTGCTCCAAAAATGTTCGGCGACCAAAAATCGAAATTCGAAAACCAACGACGAGTCAGTTGACACCATTTTTATCAGTTTTTTCCGGAATTTTCGATTCAAAAATTTTCGAAAATCGCCGAAATTCGCTCACCTCATCGTCCAAAAGTCGACGTCTCATTTGTCGGTCCATAGTTATTTTCAGACAAATTCCAGAATAATCGAAAAAGTGACACGAGCGGCCGAATAATAATAGTTTCAGTGTGGCGGGAGAGAAAGAGGAAGAGAAAGAGAAAGAGAAATAGTGATAACACTTCTTTTTCTTTTTTTTTCTTTTTCCTCACTCTTCTCCGCCTCGCTTTCGAAAAGAGGCCTCCGATGATGGTTATTATTATGCACAGAAAGCGCCCACCCTCCGAAAAGAGGAGTGGAGGGAGGAAAGAAGCAAAGATTGCACGCGCTTCTTCCCGAGAAGCGTGTTGCCTTCTCGCTCCGCCGCACTATTGTTCCTCAACTTGCCAGAACCGATGGACGGGCTCGAACTATTCACTAACCACTGCCAGCGTTGTCTAACTTGCCAGATCGGACGGACCCGCTGATCTGCGCTCGGCTTCACAAGCAAACTTGAATGCAGCCTTGTGGGGCAGTGATAAAGCCCACAGCATTCTCCAATATTATCATAAAAACTGGAGCGAAAAAATGCTCAAATGAGCACAAACTGCGGAAAAGTGGTTAAAAGGAATAAAAAATCTGCAATTAGCGCAGGAAAAAATGAGGAAATAATGGGAGGAAAAGCAGCTGGAAAATGGGCAGAAGATGAAAAATTGGCAAAGGCAAATATTTTTTTCTTCTCGGCACCACCGGGAGAAAAAAAAAGTTGGTCAATAAAAATATATATTACTCTCTGACACACCACCACTTTTCTGTTTATTTTTCTCACCGCGAAATCGGAAATCGCCGAAAAAATTTTGGCGAAAAAACAATTTTTTTGAGAATTATCGATTTTTTTTTGAAAAAAATTTTTTTCAATTCTTTTCCATTTTTTCGGTGAAAAATACTCGAAAAACCTGTTTTTCCAACAAAAAAAATTTCCGATTTTTTCCAAATTAAAAGTAAACTTGAGAAAAATTATTATTATTCTGATTTTTTTTGAAAAAATGAAAACAAAAAACGAAAAAAAGAAAAATCGAACCGAACAATAGATTTTGACTATTTGAAAGAAAAAAAAATGGTTTTTTTTGGATTCAAAACAATTTGCACGGAATAAAAACCGGCACTTTTACGGAACTCGCCCAAACTTTTTCGTGGTGGGACCTATGAAAATGGTGTAGTGACAAAAAATATAGAGCGTTTTGAGACCTTTCGAATGGTGAAAAGAGAATCGGAAAATCTTAATTTTGCGGAAAGTTATGCAGATTTTAGTGGATCGACCCTAAAATCTGCATAACTTCCCGAAAAATCAAGATTTTCAAATTCTCATGTCACCATTCGAAAGGTCTCGAAACGCTTTATATTTTTTGTCACTACGCCATTTTCATAGGTTCCACCACGAAAAAGTTGGGGCGAGTTCCGTAAAAGTGCCGGTTCATGCAAGTTTGATTGGGAGAAGCGAGAGAAAATCAATAATCGGCAATGTCCTGCGCGTGATAGTAGTCCTCTTTGAGTCGATTCACGTGCGACGGAATGATGCAGCTCGAGTTGGCGACGAACAGTGTGACGAGATCGGACTGGAGGGTGTCGAAGGCGGGATGGAGGCAGTCGACGAGTCCGGCCGACGAGCCGGACACCTCGAACGGCAGCGTGTTGCGTCGGAACGTGTGCATCGCGTCGGGACCCGTGATGAAGAACGGGCAGAGTTTGTAGAACGGCGCGAGCACGTACACGGGAATGCAGTGGCGTTTGGCGAGCAGCGCGATCTGGTGTCCGCCGGCCGGCACGAGGCACGAGCCGTCGGGAAAGTAGGCGGCCGCCACGAGCACCACTTTCGACGTCTCCGCCATTCGCGACGCCACCTCGAACAGCTCGACGGGCGTCACAAAGTCGGGCGCCGTCTCGAGTTGGTCGGGCTCGTCGACGACGTCGATGACGCGATGTTTGCGGCCCGACTTGCTCGCGTGCGTCAGGAAGGCGTGCATCGTCTTCGAGGCGGCCAGCGAGTGGACCATCACGACGTCCTGGTTGAAGATGAGCTCGGTGGACTGAGAAGCGATGCACTCGCGCGACGATTCGATTTCAGTCGTCAGCTGCAAGAAAACGACGGCTTCCACAAGTCTCAAGTTCAAAGCGCCCACCTCTTTGATGGCAGCCTGCAAATCCTTGCGAATCTTCTTCATATCCGCCGTTTTCAACTTCTCGCTCGTCTCGTCGTCGTCTCGCCACAGTGTGTACAATGGCTCCGGCTCGCCGCCGCCCTTCTTCTGGAGCACCTCGTCGCGCGCGAGTTTCGAGATCATCAGCCCGATGTTGATGATGATCAGCTCGGAACGCTCGGCGGCGTGCAGCTTTTTGCAATGGCTCGCCAGCGACACTTGCAAATCGTGCATCGTTTTCGGATTTTCGCGGAAAATGATCTTCCGAATGAGGTTGACCGTCGCGATCGCGATTGCCGACGACGAATCGCGAGGGAACCTGGGATTTTATCGATTTTTTCTTGTATTTAGATAGCTTTTATAGTAATCTCACTTTCTGCGCAACGACAGGATGAATGATCGCTTGATATCGTTGATTTCCGTTTGGGAATCCATCTGGAAAGAAAATCGATGAAAATCGTGTGTAATTAGAGTTTTCAACAGGATAAAAGATAATAAACTGATAAAACTGATGAAAACTATTTTTTTCTTTTAAATAAAAATAAAATATATCGGAAAACCAGCAGACATCCACGAAAAACCACGAAAAAACCGAGTAAAGAATAAAAATAAAATATTGAGCGGGTATGCAATCGCGCTCCACCGCACGCCTCGTGTACTCCTCTCGGACAATCGCAGAGCTCATTTTCTCGGAAATTCGACCGAAATTTCAAATTTCCGTCGCCAGAATGCCACCAAAACGTCAGAAAATTGAAAGATTCGCCGTTGATGGCAAGTTTTGACAAAAAAAACCGTCCTAATATCGATAAATTGCAGACAAAATCGACATTTACCCGGAAGACGACGAGCTGCAACCCAAAAACCTCTTCGAGCAGCCCAAAGATCAGCCGGGACCGTGTTCATCGGTTGACAAATCGCATCCACAGGCTTCCTATTCATTTTTAGGTAAGTATTCAACCTGAAATCCCACTGAAAATGCGAAAATCCGCCGCAGAACTGATCGAAAACCAGCTTCACCGCCCGCAGCTCGATGTTCGCGAGATCGGACGGCTCATAGCGGACGGGATGCTCGAGAAACAGTTGACGGACGAGGATTTGCGCGAAATGACGAGAAGAGTGTCGAAAAGCATCCAACAGATACCGAACATCAACGTGTGGGAGCTCACGGAGCAGCTGAGCAAGGGCACGTGTGACAGTCGGCACGTCGTCATCGGAAACGCTTTCCTCGTTCGTTTTCCTTCCGGAAAAATTGTCGGAAATTCTCGATTTACCGACGGTTTTCGGCTTTTGAGAATCAAAAATTAAAAAAAAAAAGATTCAAAATACAGTGGATCTCACGAATTGTAAACGTTTTAACGGGCGATTCACTGAAATTTATTTAAAAATTGTCAGATTTTTCTTCTTTCTAGAAATCCCCGAACCGTGTCGCGTGCCGGGCAAGGCCGACAAAAAATCGGCTTACAAAACTTTTCTTTGAAACTTTTTATGCCCAGGAATCACTAAAGTCTACTATTTTATCGTTGAAACAGTGTGAGTTTGCAGTGGAACCTGCTGAAGTCGTCGATGTCGACGGTTCGCGACAAGTTCGACCACTATCACTTCAAGATGTCGTCGATCACGACGTGCGCGTCGACGGCCGGAAAAGTGGAGTTGATCTCGACGCGCGCCCGTCCCGGACATCACATCATCGAATTGGAGCATTTCGTGAAGACGGACCTGCTCGAGGCGTTTCAGAAGACGATATTCCGGAAGACGGGCGACTGGCAGTCCAAGTGCAAACAGTTCTGCAAGGCCTACTTCTCGCGAGCCACCGAGCCCAAGTGCGCCATTTGGCATTATAGTCTGCGTGTCAGCGGCAGTTCGCACAAGAAAACGCTGCAGGATCTGCCGTTTCAGGTGCTCGACACGCTTCTCAGTGAGTTTATGGCCAGCGGGCCGGATGTCCGCCAGTGATTGGCCAGACACCCGCCATTCATTGGCGTATGTCTGGCGTATCTCTGGCGGTTAGAGCCCTCACTCCTTCTCTCTTTCAGACTTCCTTCTCGTGCTGGCCGGTTTCGGGAATCGCGAGCTCGAGCAAAAGTTCGAGGATTTGAACACGCGCAGCCGCTTCTTCATCACACTCGGAAACACGGACGAGGCGCGCGAGCTCGAGTTCGACAATATGAAATCGGTGCGCGAGAACTTGCTCGCCAAATTCCGATCCTGCATCACCGACGTCTTGTAAGACTTTTCCTTAGAATAGGAAATCAATCGATAATTAATTTCTTCATTCCAGAAACGAGATTCGCGAAATGCCGTTCCATTTGACGACCGGCGAGTTGTCGGCGCCGCCGGTTCGTTCGATTTTTCGAGCGTGAAAAGTTTCGAAAAATGTTGAAAAGTCAGTCGACCTCTCAAATTGTCGGTATTTTGACGGGCGATTCGCCAAAATTCACTGGAAATTCGTCAGATTTTTCTTTTCGCTTCAGATCGCCGATTTTTCCACGGATCGGTGATTTTTGAAGTGCAGAAAAATCTGATAAATTTCTGGTGAATTTCGGCGAATCGTCCATCGAAATGCCTACAATTTGAGAGGTCGACTGACTTTTCAACATGTTTTTTGAAACGTTCTATGCTCCAAAAATATGCTCCGGGCTCTTTTTTCACTTTTCTTCATTTTCAGCGCGGTAAACCGGTGGATCCAAAGTGTGTGACGTGGCGAATGTACGAGGGAGCGCTGAAACGATACGAGGCGGAGCCGACGAAAGAGAATCTGGAGGCGAAAAACGATTTGGCGTGCGTTCGGGCACGAGCCAGACGAGACCGAAAAGCAACTCGAGATTTTCAGTTTCCGGCTTCGTCTCAGCTATCAGTCACCGCATCGCAACGTGGAAACGGATCTGGAAGTGGACGTCGACAAATAATTGAATCACTTGTTCCATGCTATTGATTCGTTCAAAACTGATAAAATTTCTTCAAGGCGCATGCTCTCGAAAGATTCAGTATCGATTTACGAGAGCCGAGTGGCGTTTCACTTGTTTTTTCAGTTTTTTCCGCGTTTTTCAGTCGAATTTCAGGGGATTTTTGCGGAAAATGGATAAAAATTGAGCGATTCCTCGGTTCAGACGGATGAAAACTGCGAAATTTTCCGCGAGTGAATGAAAACAGGCTTTTAAGCATTGCAGCAATAATTTTTAGCTACAAACTCTTCGATTCTATGGAAATTTTGCAGTTTTTCCCTTCTATTTGCTGTTTTCATCTATTTTAGCTGAGAAATTGCTGAAATTTCATCAATTTTCCGCGAAAAATCAACGGGAATTCGACGGAAAAAAGAAGCCACTAGGCTCTCGTAAATCGACACACAATCTCTTGAAATTATTTTTTTTTCAAGAAATCTGAACAATTTTCGGCGAATCGATGACGTTGTTCTGTCTGAAATTCGGAATTTTCCTGAATAAAACGCAAAAAAAAAGAGTGGGCGATTGTCAATGGAGCGCACTTGCATCCCGCCGCCTCTTTTTCTCTATTTCTCCTCGCACATCTCGCGTCTCTCTCGCTCTCTCTGCCTCAAGCAGCGGGCTCACTTCGAGCACAACATGGGCGGTCACGTTCTAAAAGCTCGAAAATGGATTCTGTCGGGGACTACGTCGGCGGCGAGCAAGTCGGTGGCTCACACGATGCTCATCGACAACGGCTTCATTTCGCCGAGCGCCAAAGGTCTCTACAGGTCGGTCCAGTTATCGATTTTTCTTCATTTTTTCGTAACTCTTCTTGCTTGCAGTCTGCTGCCACTCGGCCAACGAGTAATCGATAAATTGTGTCGAATACTGGACGATGAGTTTCAGCGGGCGGGCGCGCTGAAAATCGCGATGCCGCTGATCGGCACGAAACATTTGTGGGACAAAACGCGGCGGTGGGAGGCGATGGGCGCCGAAATGATCAAGTTCGAGGATCGGCAGACGGCGCCGCTTTGTCTTCAAGTGGGTGAGCATCGTCAATCGATTTTTTGGGCACAGGTTCGGCGTGGAAACGGCCAACCGCACGAAATACGCCAAAATGAGCAAAACGACCGCCAGTGGCGGCGAAATGACGCCAAAGCGCACAAATTAGCCGTCAGAATCACCTCCGCCCAACATCCGCACGACATACGCCAAAATAACGCCACTAGCGGCGAAATGACGCGAACAATCGAAAATATCGAATCGCGAGCCAAAAAATCGATAATTTGCAGCCGACCGCCGAGGAGATGTGCACCGACCTGGTCGCCCAATTGTCGCCGCTCAAAAAGAGCCACTTCCCGCTGATGCTCTATCAAATCGGCGACAAATTTCGCGACGAAATGAGCCCTCGATTCGGATTGCTCCGCGCGCGTCAGTTCCTCATGAAAGACATGTACACGTTTGCGCCGGACGCGCGCGTTTCGCGTGAAACGTACCGAAAAGTGTGCCGAGTGTACGATCGGCTGTTTCGCGACACCCTCCAACTCGGCGACGACGTCGTTCGCGTCGCCGCCGACTCGGGAGTGCACGGCGGCGCCGTCAGTCACGAGTATCATCTGAAGAGCACGCTCGACGAGGATTTCGTGACGTTTTGCGCAACGTGCTCAGAATGGAGCAAAACTGACGGAGGCCATTGCGAGAAGTGCCAGAAAACCGGGCTGGAACGGCAGAAAAGTGTGGAAATCGGTCACACGTTCCACCTTGGCACACGGTATTCGGAGGCGATCGGCGCCAAATTCCAAAATCAACCGCTCGACATGTGCTGCTTCGGCATCGGCGTCTCACGTCTTCTGCCCGCCGCCGTCGACGCGCTGTCGGTGAGCACGCGAGCGCTGCGACTGCCTCGCGCCATCGCGCCGTTCGACGCGACGATCATCGTGAAGCGGAGTCTGATGTCGAATGTGATCGTCGAGATGACGACGTCGTCGGCCGCGCGATACCTGAAAGGAGGCATTCTGCTCGACGATCGCGTCGAAATGTCGGCAGGCAAGCGGATTCACGAGGCGAACCGACTCGGCGTGCCGTTCATCGTCGTGCTCGCCAATGAGACCGAGAGGAGTCTCGTGACAGAGGTGGGTGATCGATTATCGCAAAACTCGTCCTAACTTGTTTTTGAACTGCGAAATCGAGAGAATAGGTGAAAGGAGATCTATTTTATGTATTAATTATTGATTACTTTAACAAAACAAGAAAAGAAACAGAAAAGAAACAAAAAAGGAACAAAGAGATGGAAGATTCGGAAAAAATTGGTTTAGAAGACTTTGAATTAGAAGACGTTGAATTAGAAGACGTTGAATTAGAAGATGTTGAATTAGAAGATGTTGAATTAGAAGATGTTGACTTAGAAGACGTTGACTCAGAAGACGTTGAATTAGAAGACGTTGACTCAGAAGACGTTGACTCAGAAGACGCTGACTTAGAAGACGTTGACACAAAAGACGTTGACTTAGAAGACGTTGCACCACCAGAAGTGTCGATGATCAGTTGACGACGTCGATGTACTCGTCAAACTCCACGATGAGCATCTAGTCGTTGCTGGCCATCTCCTCGATCTCGACAACGTGTTGCGGGACTTCCAACGACTGGAACATCGCCAACGACGACATGTCAAAGGAGTCGTCCTCGTCCTCGTACTCCTCCTCGAAGTCCCAGTCCGATTCCGATTCCGAGTCGAATCCATTCGACTCGATGTCCCAGTCTTCGTCCTCGAAAAGTGGCTCGTGCGGCAAAACTTCGTGCTCGTGCAACTGGAGCATCTCGCCAACGCTTTCTTCATCAATATCGAGCATTGTTTCGGAGAAGCGTGAAGGGAGAATAGAAAGAGAGTAATAGAATGAATGAGAAGTGAATGAAGGAGTCGGAGGGGGACTGGAGACGATTAGGAGAAGGGGGCGTGGCGAAACAACGGGACCATCTGTCTCCAGGTCGCGGTGACCCCCCTGTTACCTTCAACCATCTCCACATCGTTAAATACCATTGTCTTCTCTTCTTTTGTTCTCTATCTCTCTATCTCTCTATTCCCTAATTGCTTCGGAACTAATCGATATATCAATGAAGAGAGAGCGAGAGAGAGCGCATTTTGCCGCACGAGCCAAGTGAGAATGACGAATTCAATTGGAATTGAAATGGGAATCCGAGGAAAAGAAGGGGGAAGACGACTTCTGGAAGACGTCGTCGGTGGTCGAATCGGTGAAAGTCCGGCAACACACGCTTCAACTTTGGAGGAGATGTCCATCGACGACACTTCTGGAAGGAGCAACGTCTTCTCGACTTTCTTTCGAATCTCTTTTTCTTTCTTCATACTATCGGGTCACGGTGTGTATGGGCCAAAAGTGAACATTAGAAAGGAGTCTGCAAACAGATCGCACGCGCCGCACGCACGCGACGCGCCGGAAAAAACAGAGCAACGGAAAAAGAGTCGCGACTCTTCTCGTCTCTCAACTTTCCACACTCTCTTCGCTCCTCGCGGTTTTTGCCTACTTTGGGGGACGATTCTCTCTCTCTCTCTCAAAAAATCAATAATTTTGTTTTGCAGAAGCCGCTGATCGAGGTGTTCACGACGCACGCGAAAAGCGACGAGCCGGTGTCGCAGGGCTCGATGAGCCTCGAGCAGTTCGTCTCGTTTGTGCAGTCGGCCCTCTATGGCTCCGGCTCGAGAGCTCCGGAGCCACTCGGCCATTGTCAGGTGCTCGAGGAGCTCGGCTCGTCGGCCAACAGAAACGATGACAACTCATAGAGCATTTGTTAACTGATTGTTTGTTGTTGTTTGTTGTTTCGTTTTTTTTCCGGTTGTTCTCTTCTCAGTCTTTCTCGCTCGTTTCAGTTTCGATTTCAAATTTTCCGATGAATTTTTCGATTTCAGCTATCTTTTTGGTCGGAAAATTGTTGTTCCAATGGTTGAAATCACCAATTTTATCTGTTTTTCTCTCTCGAAGTTTCTTCCGTTTCTCAATTCGGAAATTTTCAGATGTCTGCGACTGGAACGAGATCCGACGATTCGCTGGAGAAAGGAGGAGCATCGGAAGAGGAGCCCGTGGCACGAAGAGAGTCGTTCGCGGCTCTTCGAAGAAGTGAGTCGCCTGAGAGTGGCCATTGGCCGGCGAGTCTGCGCAAGAGGCGAAGTCGGGCGGCTGGACCCCGCCACTGGCGTATGTCGCGCGGATGACTGGCCGCAGTTTGCCAGACTCACCGGTCTACTTCCCCCGGAGAGCCCTGACGTCATCTGCCCACTTTCCAGACAACGTGGCCGCCCGTCAACTGCGCGTCGTCACCCTCAACGCGTGGTGCCTTCCGCAACCGTGGCCGATCGGCTCCACCGACCGTGTGCATCGTCTTCAGAAGATTGGCGAAGTGATGCTCGACGAGGACTACGACATCGTCGGTCTCCAGGAGCTCTGGAGCTACTGGGATTTTGTGCGGCTCGCGGAGCAAGTGTCCGGCACCTACCCCTACTATCACTACTTCCACTCGGGATTCACCGGCTCCGGCGTGTGTGTGTTCTCGCGTCACCCGATCGTCTCGACACTAACACATCGGTACTCGCTGAACGGCTTCGCCCACCACATTCATCGCGGCGACTGGTTCGGCGGCAAAGTGGTCGGACTCGCCGAGATCGAGATCGACAACGACCTTCGCGTCAACTTCTACACGACCCATCTGCACGCCGAGTACGATCGCGAGAACGATCTGTATCTGCCGCATCGGACGTCGCAAAGTTTCGAGCTGGCGCAGTTCGTGCGTCACACGGCGCGCGGCGCCGACGTCGTCATCGTCACCGGCGATCTGAACATGGAGCCGTGCGATTTGGGCTTCCGGATGATACTGTCGCACACGCGACTGTTCGACGCGTGGCGCATGAGTCACGAGGTGGAAGCGGCCGACGACGGCGTCGTCCGAAACGACGGCGAACTGCTGCGAGTGCGCGGAATCGCCAAAGGCGGCACGTGCGATCGTCCGGACAACGCGTACACGAAACGCGCGCTGAAAACCGACGACGAGAGCAAACGCATCGACTACATCCTCTTCAAGTCGGGCCGATGCAATGTGCGACTGGAGGAGTGCGAGATCACGCTCAACCAGATTCCCGGCGAGTCGATCAACTACTCGGATCACGTCGGCCTCCGCGCGCGATTCACCGTCGACGATCGATTCCGACGCGACGAGCCGTCGTTCGAGCCCAACCGTCCGCTGCTCATCGAGGCGATCGGAATTGTGGCGGGCGGCGAGCGACGCGCGCGCACCGATCGCGCCTTCTTCCTCGTCCTGGCCGCCGTGTGTCTGTGTCTGATCGTCGGCTCGTTGGCCGTCGACGTTTGGCCGACGCTTTTCGCGATTTTCCGCTTCGCTCTGACGATTCTCGCCGTCTTCTTCGTCTGGCAAGGGTTAATCGGGCTGACGTTGGAGCGAAAAGCGCTGAAGGCCGCCAAACAATCGATACAACAGATTTTGAACAATTAGAATGACCAATTATATCATTGGCTCGCCGCTTTTTTTGTCCTCTTCAGTCCGGAAATGTCGATTTGTGATGAAAAGCGCGCGCTTCCGTTAGTTCAAAAATTAATTTTACAAAATCATTTCGAGCGATGCTCCGAAATGACGGCGATGCGCGCTGTTTATCGTAAATCGACAAAACAGACGGTGAGCGAATCTAGATTTAAAGTTTAAAAAAAGACTGTGATATTCAAAAGAATGTGATTAAAATGGAAAATAAAGTTGTTTTATTGATTTTTTCCCCTCAAATTCCCACTATTTTTCATCGTTTTCAACGATTTTCATATCTTTTATTGATTTTTCGTTCCAATTTTTCAACCCCCTCTTTCCAAAAATCGATATTTCATATTTCAGAATGGTGGACCGAATGCTCGGCTGGTTGAAGCGTCGTTCGGAGAACAGCACGGTGACGTATTCGCGATTCGGGCTGCCCGGCGACGAGGTCGACGAACGTCCGCCGCCGACGAAAATCTACGTGACGCACTTTGACGACGACGCCGCCGAGTACCGCGTCTTTTTCACGCACGCGACACGCGCCGCCGCGATCAGCGCCGGTTTCGGGCTCTCGTGCTCGATCTTCTCGTTCGTCATGTTTCTGTTCGAGTTTCGGTGGGACGATCACGGACGCGGCTTCGACGTCGGCACTATCGGTACGTTCTTTTCTTTTCGACAGTCTGTGCAAATTGTCGACGAATTCGATGCATCTGGGTGGTGAACCTTGAGAATCCCCGCAAATTGTCGTCAAATACGATGCCTTGGCGAGGAATTTCGAGAATTTTTGCAAATTGTCGTCAAATATAATGTTTAGCGGTGAATTTGAAAACTTCCGCAAATCGTCGTCAAATACGATGCCTTGGCGAGGAAATTTCAAATTTTCTGCAAATTGTCGTAGAATATGATGCCTTGGCGGTGAATTCTGAAAAAGTCCGCAAACTGTCGTCAAATATGGTGTCTTGGTGGATGAAGATTGAAATTTTTTACACATTTTTGTCAAATATGCTGCCTGGAGGTGGAAATTTCAAAAATTCTGCGAGTTGCCGTCAAATATGATGCCTTAATGGTGAATTTGAAAATATCCGCAAGTTGTCGTCGATTAGACTGCCTTACAATTAGCCGTTAAGTTTGAGAGAATTTATGCGAATTGTCGTCAAGGGCCCGAACTGGTAGAAACTGAAAAAAAACCGTTAAAAAAAAGTTTATGCATACCGTAACCCGGATAGTTTAAAGACGCATACCTCACTGACATCGTGGTTTCGTCGCAAGACCCGCGGTGTCTGTAAAAATGCCCTAACCCCAATAGAAGGGAGCATCTCTGAGTTCCCCTAACTTTGACCGGGTATATCTCGGAAACTGAAATAGTTAGAAAAAAGTTGTCAACTACAAAACGATGGGAAATTTCAAGCTGATCATGTTTGTAGTTGACAATTTTCTCGTAACTTTGCTAGTTTCCTAGATATTCACTCTAAAAACGGATCGAAAACGTGTGTAGGTGTTTCTTTGCAGTGGCCTCGCTGATCTTCCTGGTCGTCGGACTGCTCATCCACTGGCAAGTGCTCATCGGCGTCAAAAAAGAGAATCCGGTGCACATGGTGCCCGCCATCATGACCTACACCTTCATGATCGTCATCGAGCTCATCGTCTACGTTCTCGCCGCGTTCGTTTTCTTTTCTCTTCATCGATTCGCAATAGAGCGCGTTTCTTCAGAAACCACCTGATCAACTCGACCGCCATTCTGATGTATCCGAACGAGAAGCAGACGCCGACATTTCTGACGCTGTCGGTCTTCTATCTGACGGTCGTCGCAATTCAGACGTCGATGCTGTTGTCGATCACCAAAGCGCGCACCTACTACGAGGCCAAGGCCATCCATCGTCGCGAAGTTGCCGTCGCCGAGCACGGAGTCAGTCATACACACTTACTTAGTTACTTAGAAAAACGAAAACCACGGCCGTGGCCTAGAAATCCGGGGGGGGGGGGTACCACGGAATAGAACTCGGCCGTAATAGAACTTTTTACTTGGCCTTACTCATTTTTGAAAAATTTTGAAATTTTATGATAATTTTACTCGCATTTTCGATAAACGGAAATATAAAAAGAGGAATCACAAAAAAAAAATCGATACGCGCGCAATCCACCAAAAACGGAGTTCTATTCCGGCGGGTTCTATTGCGGCCGAGTTCTATTCCGTAGCAAGTTCTATTCCGGCGAGTTCTATTCCGTGGTACCCTTATCCGGGGCAGTCGCATTTCAAATTTCGCGCCAAGTCTAGTGAAGCGCGATTTATCGTGTAAATCGAGAAGAGCCAAATTCTTGCAGAAGCGCCAAAACCCGTCGATGACGATTCTGTACGTGAAGCCGGGCGACGTCATCGCCGCTCTCGGCGATTCGGACCTTCACACGCCGTCGAGCCATCCGACGACGACGACGACGATGATGACGTCGCCGCCGCCACGTGTCATTTTGGCCGCCAACGACGATATCGCTTGAATCAACGCAACTTTTGCCAAAAAAAATTTTTTTTTTGGAATTTTTTTTCTGAAATTTCCAAATTCTAACCAAAAACAGACTAACTTCCCTTCTCTTTTCTTGTCGCAAATTCAAAAAAAAAACGTTTTTTTTAAAACTGTAACTAGCACCCATTTTTCATCTGTTTGCCACGTGTCGTTTGCTTTAAAAACTGTCCAATTAGCCTCTTGCCTACGCAAAATTTTCCCAGATTTCTCCCCACTTTTTTTCAGCCATAATCGCTTCAAATGACACGATTTTCTCTGATTTTTCTCGATAAAAAATATTTTTTTTGAAATTGTCGTTTTCGTTTTTTTTTCCCGTTGATTTTCGAATTTTTATTGTTTTCTTATTTTTCTTCGAATTTTTAGTTTGAAAATTTTATTTTTTACATTTTCAGAGAAAAAAATCGAATCGAAACGGCAAAAAAATAAGAAAATATGTACAAGGTGAGTCGGGCGGGAAAATGTAATTTTTGAATTTTTTCAAAAATTTTGTTTGTTTTTTTGTGCGAAAAAACGGGATAAAGCCTTGAGAAATGGAGCAAAATGTGCAGAAAAAATCGGAACAAAAAAGAGCATCGATCGATAATTAAGTGGGTCAAAAGTCACACGTGACACTCTTGTTTCGAGTTGAAAACGATCTCGTACCGATGATCCCAGCCGAGTGAGCCTGTCCAGCAACTGCAAGAAAAAGAGATGGTGATCATCGAAAATCGATAATTGATTGATTTGGCGGCGAATTGGAAAACGATGAAAGAAGTCATCAGAAATCAGTTTACTATCGGAACAAAGTTCTTTTTCTTTTCGAAACAAAACGAATGGGCTAATTCGATGTGTTTCTCGACAGGAAAACGCCCAAATTCGGCGATTTTTGATCAGTGGTACATCCTTTACCGAAATACGTTCAGAATTTACCTAGGGTGAATGTAAACTTCACCTAGGTAAGTGTACAGTGCAGAGTTGCACGGAGCAAATTCCGGAAGTTACACGGAACTCGTCATAACTTTTTTGTGGTGAATCCTATAAAAATGATGCAGTTACCAAAAATATGGAGCTTTTCGAGATCTTTCGAATGGTTAAACGAAAATGTGAAAATCTGAACTTTGAAGAAAGTTATGTTGGTTTTAGTCGAATTTTTTCCGAGATAAACACGGAACTCGGAACTCGGAAAAAATTCGACTAAAACTAACATAACTTTCTTCAAAGTTAAGATTTTCACATTTTCGTTTAACCATTCGAAAGGTCTCGAAATGCTTCATATTTTTGGTAACTGCACCATTTTTATAGGATTCACGACAAAAAAGTTATGGCGAGTTCCGTGTTAGTTCCGGAATTTACTCCGTGCAACTCTGGTGCAGTGTCATCCTTGGTAAACTGACGGTTTGCTCAGGTAAAAGTACGATTCTTCCTACTTAGGATGCTTAGTATCCTAAATAAGAAAGTCACTTCACGCTTCACAAAGGTGAATTCGTAGTTGACCTAAGTGAATGTAGAACTGTCCTACGATTCACCCAGGAGAATTGTCTCATGTCACGCTGTAAAACTGACCGGAAGTAGTAGATCTGTTTGTTGATGCTCTTGTCGGTCCATCCCTCCAAATCCTCAAACTCCAACTTCAAATGGTCCATCGTTCGCCGATCGAACACGTAACCGCTCTTCACACCGTAGTCGAGAATGCGTCCGAGGTGGCTCGCCTGCGCCTTCGTCGCGTGAATCGAAATATCGTTGCACTTTGGCCAAAACGTGTCGCGGTCGGGAATGAACGGCGAGTCGAGGTGAAGATCGTCGAACACCTCGCTCGACGCCTTCAGAAAACACTGGAACGCGTACCAGCGTTCGAGTGAGATGTGCGACATCGAGATGACGATGAGCTCGGCGATCGGCGCGTCCATCTCGACCGTCTCGACGCCGTCGCGAAGCACCTCGAGAATGCCCAAGAAGACGTAGAAGTCGCCGACGACCCACGCCTCGTCGATGACGAGACACGCCGACTCGGCGTCGATCTTGATCGCCACGTACGCTTTCGAGTGTCGCTGGAACGACGCGTCGGCGGCGCACGTCTCGTTGATGTCGCGCTTCCGAAGTTCGAGCTTCTTGATCTTGGCGAACTTTTGCTCGAGATGCTCCTTGACGTCTTTGCAGAGGCGCGCGAGACGGATCTGCTCGAAGAACGGCATTCGGTCGATGATGAGCAGCATGATCGGAAGCGGCATGTCGAACAGCGGCTCGTCCTCCTTCTGATGATCGTTGCGAATGAATCGCAGCAGTCCCGACGAGTTCTTCTTCAGACAATTGGTGCCGCCCGAACGCTTTTTGGCCGCCACCGGCGACTTGGAACGAATCGAGAGTTTTCGAAAGAAGTTGTGCATTGTTTTCAGTCTTGTTTTCAGTCTGGAATAGGTAGCAAATAGAAAAGTGAGGTATTGTGCGGGGCGAGGTGAAAGTAGGGAGCGATGATAGAAAAGTGGGCGGAGTCTGGCGAGAAAGTACAACCCCTTTTTGCCTGGGGTTTTTTTGGGCAATAAAGGAGTAGATGGAGATGGAGAAGAAGATGGATGAGTGTGGTGTTCTTGGACAGTGAATCGGATGGAAATGCAAGAGAAATTGGAGAAGGAGAGAGAGATGATCGGTCAGAAATGAGAAGAAGAGTCATCTGTAAGCGACAAAGTTTACATTACGACGTGCGGGCCGCCGCGGAACAGGAAATGTTGGAGAGGAAATCGGGCGAATGAGAGAGAGAAAGAGAGAAAGAAAAAGAGATCAGTGAGCTTTTTTGGACTGACCACATAACAATTTGATGATGATAGAGACGGACGAGGGCAAAGGTCGCGAATCGGGCCAGCGGACAAGTTCTAGAGTATCATCGGAATGGCCTGCGGCCCGAATCGGCCTTCTCTGGAATCAGTCTGTAGCCTAGCCTTCTGAGTGCATTGAAAGGCCTAAAAGAGGATCGCCAGTCTAGACTGGTTTAGTTTGTTGGCTCGAAATTCGTCTTCTAAAGTTGAGGTCTGCTGGCTAGAATCCGACCATCATCGGTCCGAATTCACTAATCTCGATACTCTCAACGACCTTCATCGTTAAGATTATAGCCTAAAAGTTCTCTCACGTTAGCCAGGCGGGCTCAGCGGAAGTTTGAAAAGCTTGGTCTGCTCGCTAGAGTGTAAGCCCGAACTGGCCTAAGTTGGACTACAATGAGGTGAAGTCAGGGTGTAGCCTACTGTAGCCTCAACAAGGTTCTGAAGTGCGCCCCATCTTAACAACTCTTATCGTTCGCTTTTTGGCTAAGCACGTTGGTTTGCAAAACTGCAATCTAAAATAGGCCTAAGCCGAAATCAGCCCGATTCGGCCTACAACGAAAGTCAGTCTCTAGCCCAGTCTAGTCTCTCAACTTGAAGTTCCATAAATCTACAATCAGTTTTTATATTATCACGCCGACCGGATTCCCTTTTCCGTTCTATTTTAGTCGCCTCTTCCCAATCTTCTCTCATTTGGTTAACGATGAGAGGATGACGACTGTTTTTTGGCTACTCTAGGTCGGTTAGAGATTGAATTTTGAGTCGAAAATACTAGGGAATTGGAGTTAGTTCGGACCGGAAGTGTGGACATTGAATATGTAGAAGACGTGGCAAGAAGAAGAAGAAGAAGATTGTTTGGAAATGGAAGTGGACAGATACTCGGCTGCGCGCCGTTGAGAGATATCCATTTCCTCGTCTCTTTTTTCTCTTTTTTCCTCCCCGGTTCGTGCCGATTCAAAGAACGATGAAACGAAACGGGTACCGCGTACCACGGTTTCTGTAGCCGTCTTCACCGCGAGGCAAAGATCACGCGGGGGGGGGGGGGGGAGCGAGAATTCGAAAAAGGACGACGATCAGTCGCGATTCCAATGCCACGTGGCGAAACGAGGACTGTTTCGTTGTTTTATATACAAATGTCGATGTGTCGGACATCAATGAATGATTCGTGATTCTGAGTGACGACGACGACGATGATTGTCTAGAGGGTGGGATGGTGATCGTGGCTTAATTCGATTAGCCGATCCCCGCGATTACAACATGATATCATGGCGTTTCGCGAGGATTCTCATCTGAAACGGAAGACGTGACGTCTTCTTCTCCAACTTTGGTGTCACTTGCAAAACATGCCGAGAACGGCTGAGAAACAACAAGTGCACACCATCATCGCGAGGAGGGGATGCAACGCGGCGAACAATAAAAAACAGAAACGGAGATAAGGTAGAATGTGAGGAAATGTGATGATAAGGGGCGACGGACGCGGTTACGGTATCCCGCGACACTGTAAATTGGCTAATTAGTGGAGTCATCCGTTTCAATTCCGATCACTAAGTAATTCGATAGACTAATTGAAAGAAAGATTTCGCAATAAGGATGGAGATGATTCAGAAGGCTAGAAGACGTTCAGTTCTCGTCATCCAGAATACAAAAAAACCCGCGTTTTTATAGATGGCACCTCTATTCAAGCGCGAAACTGACATCAACATTGGTTTTTGCGCTTGTCGACACAGAACGAACAGAAACCGACTTTCTCGTTGGGAAAAGTTGAAATGTTCGACGCCTTCCCTACAACGACTACATTATCACTATCGTCCGCATCTCATTCTTATCATTTTGGAGAGATTGTGGTTTGTGAACGGTAGTGTTTTGCGAGTGGCCCTTCGCTGTCCGCTGGCGTTTTTCGGAGACAATCGGCCAGCTGTCCGAGACGAGTTAGGGCCACGAGGGAGGGAGATCGGTGGAGAATCGAGGGAAGTGGTTTTCGAAGGTTGAAAGGGAGGGAGATCGGAAGATCAGAAGGTTCGCAGGGATCGGAGGCAGAAGATCAGACGGGGGCGAAAGAAGGTTCAGAGTCTAGGGAAGATCCGACGGATCGGAAGATCCTATAGGCTAGGCACGGTCAGAAGTTCGGAAGTTGACCGGAAGTCACGAATTCCGACGTCTTCCAGCGATTAGATACTTGAAACTTCGGAAAATGCTTGGCTAACTCTGAAGACAGGAATCGGGAAGTTCGGAAGTGAAAAATCCGACGTCTTCCAACTTATAGCTTTTAGAATGGTAATAATGGGGAATCTTCTAAGATGGGCTAGGCTCACTCGAAAATCGAAAGCGCGGAAGTCCGGAAATGAAGACGTCGAAATTCTAGACAACCTTCCAGAAAGTTCGTATGATCTTCTAGGCTAGGCTGACTTGGAAGACAAAAGGTCTTCCAACTCGGGAGACGTACGGAATTCCGGGCAGAAGGCGTCCGACACTGTGAGGATTCTGCGGACCTCCACAGAAGCGCTCTGACCTCTCCGCCCTGCTTATATAACCTCTCCTCAATGACGGTGGTGATGTTTGTTCGCTAAGGGGGGGGGGGGTCATCTAGAATCAAAAATGTGTGTCGTCTCACGGCTTCTCTTCTCTTCGTTCATTCATTTTTCTGGTCCCTATGACGACTCCACCGTCGTCGTCTTCGGCTTACACAACGTCTTCCGTTGTATGCCTTCTGCTTCTCTCCTTCTCCGTCGCCCTTTCTTTTCTTTTCTTTTCCTTGTCGTCGTCGTCGACGTCTTCTTCGCCGATCATCGTCGTTGACATCGATGATGATGATGATGACAAGAAGACAAACTGGGTCGCGACGAGACGGCGGCGGAAACGAAAAGAGGACGGTGATGGTGTGTAAAGGAATTCAAGAAGAAGAAGAAGAAGCTGGAATTCGTGGAATGCCCCTCATTGCCATCCTAACTTCCTGAATAAAGAACGTGTTCGCGGTGACTTTTTTCGGTTCTGAAGTGTTGCGACCACGCTGACGACGTCTTCGGACGTTCTGGAGAGTGTGAGAAGTCTGGAAACGTCAGATGACGTTGTCGACCTCGCGTAGAATGACGATGACGTCGTTGAGCTTCTGAAGACCGTCGAATAGCGTTTCTGCCGGTTCTAAAGGCGTCAGATGACGTCAACTTTCAAAGTTCACACTGTTCCGATTGCGCACGTCTAGCCGACGTCGTCTACCAGCTTCTTCGAGAAATATGATCTTTGAAGACGTCACATGGCGTCAATCTGTCCGCCAATTCAAGTTCGCCTGTACCGTCGTCACGATGATTCTGAAGGTCTGAAGACGTCGTCACACCGTGACTTCAGAATCAATGTGTTTTTCGAAAGTCACACACACATACACACATTTTTTTGTGTGTATCAGTGTCGTTCTCACGTATTCTCGTCGCATCTTCTTCTTTTTTTTGCCAATTCGGTCGGTACACACCGAAAACATCCGGTCAGATGTCTCCCCCCTTTAAGGTACGGGATTACTGTACCCGAGACGGATTGGAGAAGAAAACGAAACAAACGTTTGTTTTCGATGGTGGAAGAATCTTGTGATGATCATGATGATGAAAATGTTGATCATCATCGTCAAAATCGCCAAACTTTTTTTTGGTAGAGGGATTCTACCGTAATCCAGTCGTTGCCTCCACAAAGAAAGCATCCATCATTGGATTCCTCGAATGTGCGTGTACATTTCATGAAGACGTCACTGTTCGTTGGTCTCGTTTCCCATCGCATCTTTTCGTGTCTTCTGAATACACGTACATGTTTCAGAAGACGTCGTGGTTTGGGACGACGATCGAGTTCGATGGTCGAACAGTTCGCCTCGGTCCTTCTCCGGATGACGTCATCGAGATGGACGACGTCGTTGAAGACGTCGCCACGACCCACTGCCACGTGGCGATTCTGATGGCGAACGGTACCGTGGGCGTTCGGAGGATTGACGACGAGGGTTCGGAAGTGAGAATTCTGAAATCGCTGAAACTCGATGGCCCGGAGAGGATTCTGATTTCGACGTCGAAATCGGTCTATCTCGTCCGTCAGAACGCCCAGAAGACGTCGTCAGAAGTTGTTCGAGTTCTGGAAGATTCGGAAGACACTGAAGATTCAGAAGACGTCGCGACGTTTCCGTGGCCGGTGCAAATTGTGCAAGCCGATGCGGGAAACGATTTCGTGATCTACCGCGATTCGCGCGGAAACGTGTTCTCGATGGGAACCGGAACGTGAGCCTGATTTCGCGGGGGAGTTCCGAAGACGTCGATTCATCTGAATTGCAGACGAGGCGAGCTCGGCGTCGGACTGATTCGTCGATGCGCTGAGCCGGTGCACGTGGAGCAACTCGCCGGATTACGTGTGACGAAGATCGCGTGCGGCGGATGGCATACGGTAGCACTGACGGAAGGCGGAGACGTCTATGCGTGGGGATGGAATCGGAACGGGCAGTTGGGCAAAGAGGCGGTGAGCCAGCATTCTGGAGCAGAGTTGCACGAAATGAAATCCGAAAAGTTACATGGAAAACACCCTAACCTGATGTAACTGCACCATTTTGCAAAGTCTCACCATGAAAAAATTAGGGCGATATCCGTGTGTGTTACGGATTCGATTCCGGAAAACTCTGCTTTGGAGCATCTTCGGAGCATCTTTGGAGCATCTTCGGAGCTTTCAGATGAGCACTGAAGTGTATCCGATTCTCGTCGATCCGACAGTGGAGTTTGATTGTGCCGAGGAGAACGTCGACGATATTCGGGCGACGGAGCACACGACACGAGTGCTCATCAAAACGTGCTCCGCGAGCAAAGAAGACGAGTTTGTGCTCGGCGACGACACTGTTCCGATCAACGGTTTCGCGTGTTTCGAAGACTAGACTATACCATAAATAATGAGAATTCCGTTGTCGCTTTGACCAAAAACCAACAATGATTGATGATGATAAGCGGTGATAAATAACTGCTCGGAGCAAGGCACAGCGCGGTGGCCACGTGTTGGCTCCGCGAGCTCTCTTCCCACCCCTCCACTACTAGATAAGGAGGCATCGAGTCGTCGAGGAGCACACGCACACTCAGAAGTGAAAAATGCTCCGAAGTGTGCTCGTCTCGCTTCTCCTGCTCGCCGCTTTTGTGGCGTCGAAGCATGTCGAATTGCCGGCGCCCTACAAGGATCACTGCATTCTCGATGACAAACAGAATCTCTACGATCCGAACAAGCAGTTTGATATTCCGTGGTGAGTGGGAAGGGCAAAGGAGGAACGGATCGGGTTACGGTAGGCCTCTGAATGTCATTGGCGCGATTTCAGTGCGCAAGGGCGATTATAGTACCCTGACGCTTTCGCAATTCCTTGGCGCGATTCCAGTACCGTTTTCAGTGTCGTGACTCTTTTCCAAGAAGCCTTCCAGTTGCCTGGCGCAATTCTAGTGCCCTGGCGCTATTTCAGTGTCAAACTTTCAATTTTTATGATTTGTGCAAAAAAGTTTTGCGAAAATTTATCACAAGACCCGAATTCGATCAATCATTCCACTGAAAACTGGCGAATTGCGTGCCGCTCAGCAGTTTCTCCCCTTATCAGTTCACCTCGTCCTCACCACACACATGTGTCACACACTTTTTGACCTACCCACCAAACCTACAGTAACCCCCCATCGCTCTCTTCCCAGGTTCGAGGTGAATCTCGATTTGCCGCCGTCGGAACGCTGGAAACAGATTGGCGCCGCCTACAAAACGCAAATCGCCGATCTGATCGGTGTGCTCATCGATCTGATCACACCGATTTTCCCGAACGCGCTCGAGTTTTGCGACGATGTGTTCGGCGAGATGGCGCCGAAACTCTCGCAGCCCTACCGCGACGAGATCTACAGTATCGCCGAGGTGACCGGCATCCCGCTCGGACGCATCACCATGTACAACATCTTCTACGAGATTTTCACCGTCTGCACGTCGATCATCGCGCAGGATAAGGACGGACACTTGACGCACGCGAGGTTCGCTTCGGCAGACTCCCAACTTTGGTGCAGTGACAAAAAACATGCGGAGCTTTTTGAGACGTTTCGAATGGTGCAACAAGAGTCTGAAAATCTTCATTTTGAGTGAAGTTATGCAAGTTTTAAGGTAGATCCATTAAAACCTGCATAACTTAATCCAATATGAAGATTTTCAAATTCTGGTTGAACCATTCGAAAGATCTCAAAAAGCTTCATATTTTCTGTCTCTACATCATTTTTATAGGCCCGAGCACAAAAAAGTTAGAGGCGATTTCCGTGCAACCCTGTTTTATAGGATTAGGAAAACAAATTCGCAGAGGGGTTGGAGTGGATCGCCCGTGAAAGTAGCTCCAATTTGAGCGTTTGCCTGACTTTCTAGTTTTTTTCTTTTTTCTTTAAGTTTTTCATCACCTGTTTTTTTCCAGAAACCTCGATTTCGGACTGTTCATGGGATGGGACGCGAATGTGCACGATTGGCCGATTTCGGCGAAACTCCGCAAGATGATCATCAACGTGAATTGGGTGCGCGACGGAAAGCTGGTGTTCAAGTCGAACAACTTTGCCGGATACGTCGGCATCTACAATGGGCTGAAGCCGAACGCGTTCTCGATCACCGCCGACGACAGATTCCAGCTCGAGGGCGGCTACTACGGTATCTTCAAGTGGCTGTTCGGATTGGAGCCGGAAGGAAAGTGGATGAGCTGGCTCGCCAGAGAGACGCTCGAGCAGAAGACCAGTGAGTTTTCCGAGCAGCTCGCAAGACTCAGCAGCAGCACGCTAAACTACCCGGCAGCCCGCAAAGTGGCCTAGCAGCTCGCAAATGTTCAGAGCAGCTCGCAAACTTCCCTAGCAGCCCGCAAAGTGGCCTAGCAGCTCGCAAATGTTCAGAGCAGCTCGCAAATATTCAGAGTAGCCCGCAAACTTCCCTAGCAGCCCGCAAGTATTTCTCTGCAGCTCGCAAATGTTCCGAGCAGCCCGCAAGCCTCCCCAGCAGCCCCCAGAATTCCCGATCGGCTCGCAAGTTTTCCTAATAGTTCGCAAACATTCTAAAAACACGCAAAGTTTACCAACAGCTCGCAAAACCATAGCAGCTCTCCTATTCTAGCAGCTCGATACTAGGAATCTGGCTGGCAAACGCCTAAGCAGCTCGCAAATGTTCCGAGCAGCCCTAAAGGCTTCCAGCACCCAAGCAGCACGCAAAAGTTACCGATCAAACATCTCAGCAGCCCGCAAGTCTTCAAAGCAGCCCGCAAAACCCGTCTTGCAGCGTATCTCGAGGCGAAAGAGCACCTGATGAACACGCCGATGCTCTCGCCGGTCTACTTCATTCTCGGCGGCGCCAAAAAGAACGAGGGCTGCATCATCGCGCGCAGTCTCAACGGCACGGCGATCCTTTCGGAGATGGCCGACTCGCCGCACGGCTGGTACCTGCTCGAGACGAACTACGATCAGGGCACCGAGGCGCTCTACCTCGACGATCGCGACACGCCGGGCATCCGATGCATGGACAAGCTCGGCCAGAAGAACGCCGGCTTCGAGGGCGTCTTCAACGTGCTCTCCTCGCGCACCAACCTCAACAAGTTGACCACCTACACGGTGCTCATGTCCGTCGAGACGTCGCGCTTCGAGACCATCCTCCAATCGTGCCCCGGCGACTGCTATCCGTGGTAATCGACCCAACGACGCTTTTTGCTCTTGTATGAATAAATTTATTGCTCTTTCGAACAGAAATTTTGATTTTTCTACGTTTTTCAGTGGATTTCCTCTGTTTTTCCACGAAATATCCCTTAAAATCGATGAAAGTCGAACTTTTTCTCAATTATGAACATTTTTCGGGTTACTGTACACGAAAATGTGTGAACACTGCGCGCCAAAACTGCGTACTTTCCCACGGTCGGCGCGTGGGAAAATGGCGGTTTTCCCACGGTGTCGCGGCATATAAACAAGTCGAAATGGCGAAAACAATTTCAGTTTCCTTCGAAAAGGTTCGTTGTTCTCCCTTATTCTCTTCAAATTTCCACGATTTTTCCGACGAAATTCCCACAAAACTTTGAAATAAAAATACAAATTTTTAGACCCAAAATTTTCGGGAGAAAAAAAAACCAAACATTTTTGATCTCCTCACCAAATTCAAGGCGCCCTAAATCGAATTTTCTGCAGAATTCGATCGTAGACAGCCCGCTCGATTCGTCGCAATGCATCTGCATCATCACCAGCTGCCATCCAAGACCTACTATCTGGATCGTCTCGGCAACATGTCAACGAACACTTCTTCGTCTTCGACGATGTCGACGTCTTCTGGCGGCTCAACGTCTTCAGCCTCTTCCACGTCTTCTGTCGGTGGAGGAGGTGGTGCTGCGACGACTGCGAACGTCGTCCGCAAGCAGATTCTTCCGCTCAAACCGAAACAGATGAACAGCTACGTTCAACATCTCGACATGAAGTGCAAGGTGAGTCGTTTCCCTCTGATTTCCAGCCGAATCCCATGGCTTTTCTGTTCAGGACGTGCCAAACGTGCCGGTGACGATGCTCGAGTTGAAGAAGAAGGATAAAGTCGACAAGAACGTGGTGACGACGTTGACGTACCGCAAGCCGAGCACTGTCTCGTCGGGCGGATCGCTCTCCTCCGATCATCACCATCACCACCACCATCACAATCAGCATCGTCATCATCATCCGTCGACGATGCTTGTGAATGGAGGTCAGCAGCAAGCCGGCCGACGTTCCGGTTCGCCGTCCTCATCCGGCTACGACACCGATTCGCTCGTCGATCAGGAGAATTGCGACGTCTTCTCGGTGAGTCTGGACCCCCAGTTTCCAGCTGAACTCAACCTTCTCCCACTTTCAGAACCTTCTGAGCAGCGCGTTCACTTACGGACACCCGTTGGGTCTGCACGAGCAGCTCGACATGCTCCACTCGCATCCGATCTGGTCGCCGCAACCGACACTCAACAACAACTCGCTGCTGATGTCGAATGTGCATCATCATCATCATCACCAGCATCACCACAACAATAACAACAACAACAATGCGCTTCTCAACCAGAACGAACTGATCAACTCGTCGTCGCACCAGTATCTGTACTTTGCCGACTCGTCGGACAAGTTTCTCGTTCAGTAGGAAACCAGAGTGAGAGATTCCTCTATTGACATGCGTATGACTATAATAAGGTGACAAGACCTACATTTACCCTCCTTATCTGGAAAATGCACTTGATTCTGTATAATAACCCCCCTCATTTCTCTATCTCTCCCCGTTTTCCATACTCTCTCTCTCTCTCACACTTTGCGAAAACTATCGCATTTTAATAACATTCTTCTTCTTCTTCTGTGTACCTCATGTACTGCCCCCCCCCCCCCGAATACTTTACCCCCTATCACTATTATTCTAATTCCACTTATATAACCCCCTCTTCCCCACCCTAGATAACTAGATAATGACCATTTTTATATTTGTGACTCAACTCGCATGCAAAAAGAGATGAATAAAAATGGTCTAATTGAGGAAAAGCCCTCTATTTCGGTCGACGGAGCACGCCGTCTCGTGAGCCGCCGTAATTGTGCATAATCCCGTGTGACGGGCTCACGAGGGCTCTGTGAGCTCCGACCACATGCGCTTTTCTCTTTTTTCCCACAAAGTCAGACGTTTTTAGTGCGAAATTCGCTGAAAATACTTTGAAAAAAGTGGCAGGCCTAGAAACCCAATGAAACTTCTAGGCCACGGCCATCGCGGCGGAAACCGAAATTTCGGCGAGAAACTCGTTTTTAGACGATTTTTTGCGCGATTCCCTCTGTTTTCTCCACTTTTTCTTGGGTTTACAATGACAAAATCATCCAAATGTCTGTTCGAAAGTCATTTTCCCACGAGATTCTCGCTAAAATGAGCTTTTCCGGTGTGTTTTTCACTCTTTTAGGCCTCCCGGTCGACCAATTGCTAACTCTAAACATCGCTCACTCTTCGTTTCCCTCGAAATTCTCTCGCAACACACGCTATTCTTCGTTTCTCTCGTTTCTCTGCGTCTCTTCCGGCGAGTTATCGCAGGGGACCGCCCGATCGCTTCTCCACATCATCGACGAAGCCCCCAGAGAGAGAGAGAGAAAAAGAACAAACAAAGCAGTTTCCCTCTCTCTTTCTTTCTTTCTATCTCCAGTCATGTGTCCGCTTTTCTTCTCCACTCTCTCTCTTTCTTCCTCGCGCGCACTTCTTCTTTCGTGTCCCTGGGGGAGGACGCGTTGCGTGCGCGCGTCGCGGTCGCTCCGGTGAGAGTCGCGTGATCGTCTCTGCCGTCATTTTCCGCTGCCTCTGCCTGCCCCATTATTCTTCTTTCTCCCACTGCGGGTCACTCAGAATACGTTTCGTCTTCAGAATAGTGACGTCTTCTTCTTCCTTTTCCCCTTCTAAATATCGATTTTTACCCGTTTTCCCGTCGATTTTCTCGAATTTCGCAATACTTCCACCGATTCCTTGGAAAGATCAAGTTCAATTTCAGATCCACGGTCCTCTCGCAAATAACCTTCGGGTTTTGCCCGGTGTAGTTCTGTAAGATCAACGACTCCATTCAAAAATCGAAAATAACCCGATCATCAATCAAATCCAATAAAACTCTTCCTCTGCTATCAATCAATATGCAATCCTCACCACAATCGCGCGCTTCTTCCTCCACCGCCTCCTCCGCGTTCAACAACGTGACGACGACGCCGAAAAGCGGAAAGCATCAGCAGCAAAGACGTCATCAGCAGCAGCAGCAGCAACAGCACCAGCGCAAGGCTCAATCCATGAGCCCCCAGTCGCAGGCCACCGCCGCCGCTTTTGCCAACTCGTCGATTTGCTCGTCGCCGTCGGCTCGAAATGTTCCGATGCCGCCGGAGGAGTGGCTCAATCAGGTGAGCTGCGAAAGTTGCGATTTTTAACTGATAACATGATTGCGCGTAGGGTTTTGTGTTTTGTGTGCAGTACATCGTCGCGGCGTTTGCACACTTCCGCTAATCCAACCAAAATTCTCGCTGTTAAATCCTATTTTTGCGTATAAATCGTGCGGATTCAGAGGATTTGAACTGAAAATCTTTGAAAAATCGAAAAAATCATCCTGTTCAGCTCCACGTGCCAACAATGTCGGAGCTCCCGCAACCGTCCCGCCCATCGTCATCCGTCTCGAACGCCTCCTCGTCGACGCACTCGACGTCGCCAAGTCTCATCGGCTCATCTCTGAGCAGCATCGAGGCTCAGATCAAAAAGGAGAAGCACTCGGAGCATCGTCAAATGATGGGCGTCCGTGTGTGCCCGTTGCAATTGATTGCGGCCGTCGCTTCGGCGTAGTTCAACCCAACCCCCCCCCTCTCTTTTTTTTTCGTTTTCCATCATTCCCTTCCCCTTTTTTCATATTCATATTCGACCCCCTCTCAACACTCAATTTAATCACAATTCTGGCTTCTAATCTATATAATCTGTCCCGTCGATTCTATTTTATCTCTCTCTCATATAATCCATCGCTATTTGTTTGTCTTACTCATACTCCCTTTCTCTTTATCTCTCTCTCTCTTTCTCTCGCATTTTCCAACCGAATTACGAGTGTTTGACACCCTCCCCCTCCTCATTTTTCATCTCTCTTTTCCCCCCACTCTCTCAAAAAAGGTTCTCAAGAATCTCCGTCATAGGCCCATCCCCCCCTCCCCTCCATCCCTGTGTGTATGCTAATAGCAGAAGAAATGTGTTGAAAGTGTGTAGATAGCCAAACGGTTAAGTGCGCTCCAATGCTCTAACTATTCGAAACAATCTTAGGATTCTTTGCATTAGAGCGCACTTGCCTCCCGGCCGCCCCTCCGACAAAAAAGTCGCCAACCCGGATAGTTTTGTGTTTTTGTCGCCGTGTTCCCATTGTTTCCCCCCTCTCCTCCCAGTGTATCTCAGGTCCCCCCCCAAAACTTGCTTTGAAGAATCGAAAAAAGAAAAGAAAATAGTGCCCACTCCCCTCCCACCTCTGAAAAATTGTGATGATTTTCCTGTACATACCTTTTTAGTCATGGATTTTCTCTCACATTCACCACAAGTGTCATTTATCCCCCCTTTTTTCACTCGCCGCCAATTATCGATTAGCCGCCGCCGCCGCTGCTTGCGAATCGAATCGAATCGAAAAAACTGCGCGCAGCCGCCAATCGATAATTGTCACTTTTCTCTCACAATCGTGTTTACACTTTTCTTTTCTTAAAAAAGCCGGCCCAATTTCAAAAATTGATTTTGGCGGGTCGCGCTGTTTTTTTTTCCTGCTTTCTCTTTTTCTCTTCTATTTTTTTGCCCCTTTTTTTGTTTCTTCAACTCTCTTTTTTGGCGCAACCTTTTGAGCACGGTGTGGTGAAAAATGGTTCCAAAAGCGGCGAAAAACGAGCTGAAGTTTGCGATTCGATCGTCGCCGCCGCCGCCACTCACTGAACGTTGTTGATTTCTCGCCCCGTTTTTCTGTACCATCCTATCTCATGTTTCGATTGGTTTCTCTCCTCTGATTTCAAGCATCGCCCACTTTTCCCCCCTCGCCGCCGCAGCGGACCCCGGAATTTGGCATAGAAATTTATATATATTATATATATATGCTCTATGCCTCCCTTCCTCCTCCCACTATGGTGTCCCATGATATTTGGATAGTTTCTTTTTTCTTCAGTGTTCCTCTTTTTCTCTCGGATTAGATTCTCCACACACTTTTTTTTCTCTCTCTCTTCGGATTTCTTGTACCTTTTTTTCTCCAGCCTCTTTATCAATTCGCCCCGTGCCAATGTTCCACCCGTTTTCTTGCTTTTGTGTTTGCCGTATCTAAGTCGGGGAAAACCCGTTTTTTTTGCGTGCGCGAAAAAAGAATGCCAAAAGAGTTGAACCATTGGCTTGAAATTTAAAAAAAAACGAGTCAAAATGGAATTTTCGCCAGTGTTTCAATGGCTCTTTCTTTTCCGCGCGCGCAAAAAGTTTCCCGTTTTCTCTGTCTCTCTTCACTCTCTAGTCCCAGTTATTTTTGTCCCAATTTTATCCACCCCCCCCCCCCCCCCCCCCTCTCCACTTCCCCTTCCATTTACCCGTTAGAAGCCTTAATTCCCTCTTTAAATGTGTCGAGTCGAACTAATCGATCTCCGCGCGCGGCCCTGGCGGCCCGCGGTTTTCGCATTCCATCACTTTTAAATTCCATCCCATCCCATACCATCATCTGGCGTCGGAAAACACCGTTCGAAATTTGTCTCTCACACTTTTTCTCTCTTCTTTTTTTTTGTTGTGTGTGCACAGTTTTGGCGAGAAGCATCGATTTTCGAGTTTACCTGAAAATCGCGATTTCCCGAACTTGTTCGTTGTCTCAAATTTCGAATTGTTCTCCTCCCCGCCCACTCTCTTTTCACTGAGATTTCTGCGTTTTTTTCCCATTTTCCCCGAACACCTGACGAAAATGTGGCTTTTTTAACGGAAATCGACCCAAAATCCCACCCAATTTTTTTTTGCCGAAAGATCCAAAGATCACAAAGACTCCCCGACGATTTTTGTCGATTCTGTCTCAATTCTCAACTTTTTCCTTTCTTTTGGTTTTTTTTCGATCGATTTTTCCCGCCCAATTCCATCAACTCTCATTAGGTTGAGCGGCGGGGAGGAGAAATCGATCGAATCGAATTGATTGAAAAGTTTTGAATGAGGCGAGATTTCGATCGAATTCCGGGAGTCAAGAAATACGAACGAGTAATAAACAGTTTGTGATCCAAAAAAAAGGAGAAGCGTTTCAATCACATGTGAGCATAAAAAGTGAACAAATTCGGCGAAACGGCCATCGAATCGGCGATCGGAATCGATATTTGATCGGTTTCGGGTCGCGACGGGTCGCGTTTTCGTTGCGATTCGGGACGAAGTCGAGTCAGAAGACGGATGCGTGGACGGTATTCTGGAGAGAGAGAAAACGAGGGGGCGCGTGGTTCGGTGGAGCGCGTTTCTCACTTGTCGAGTTGAGCAGGAAATCGGTGTGCTCTCGAATCTCGAGCCGACGGACTGTCTCCAGAATCGACGAGAGCGGACGGTAGATGTTGCGGATGCGCTCGCTGAAACGTTCGCAGTGGAGCGCGTTTGCTTATCGTCGAAAATTCTCGAGAAAAAAGTTGCCATTGAAGCGCGCTCTACTGAGAAATTCGCTTTAGGGCGCGTTTGCAGCCAGAAGAATCATCTAGGCAGCGTTATAAAATGGAAACGCGCTCTATTGAGAAATTCGCGTTGGAGCGCGTTTGCAGATGATGAGAATCTGAAGGCGAGACGAAGAAAAAAAATGCAAGTGCGCTCTACTGAGATGTTAGCGATAGGGCGCGTTTGCTGATAGTTGAAAACTCTCATGAAAGTTTGAAATTTGAAAACGCGCTCTTCCTGAGAAATTGACATTGGAGCGCGTTTGGTGACGACGAGAAACGCTCACGATTCGGGCGCCCACTCGAGCTGACTGACACAAATGCGGAAACCGACGATTTGCACCTCGGCCGCGTTGATCATCGCGACTGAAAAACCAAAAAAGAAACAAGTGGCGGTCTCCCGGCACAGACTCACCCTCAAACGCGAGCAGTCGTCGTGCGGCCAGATACTGTTTGGCGAGCTGGCAGCTCTCGGCGACGTGCCGCACAAAGTCGACGTCGGGCGCGCGCCGATACTCGCACTCGACGTCCGCGTTTCCGAATCGAGCCGTCGGCCACGTGGCGGTGCTCGGCGAGCATCGATCGAGTGCCACGTGGCAGAAGGCGGGCAGAAAGTCCGAGGCGAAGATGTCGAGGTCGGAGACGCGTGCGCCGCCGCGCGTCTTCTTGCCGAGAATCAGACGACGTGGCGCGCGGCACTCGACGCACGCCGCCGTCGTCGAATCCGTCGGCCGTCGCATTTGCGCTCCGTTGAGAACTGAACTCGGGTGCAGTGGAGCGCACTTTCTGAAACATTGAATATTTGTTTTCTTGCGGAAAAATTCACAGATTTAAAGAATTCTCAAAAATGTTGTAAAAAATAAATAAATAAATTCTTTCACGAGATTTCAATTTTTAAATAAAAAATGTATATTTTTATCAGCAAATTCATTAAATATGAAAATTATTTTCCAAAAAAAAACCGTAAATTTTTTGTATTTAATTCAAAAAACAATTCTTGGAAAAACTCCAAATTTCTGGTTTTTTTTTCTAAAAATAGATAAATTTAAATTTAAATTATCAATAGAGCGCAATTGCTGTTTTTCAGAAAAATAAAAATAAAAAACAAATTCCGGCAAAAAAAACCGTTATTTTTCAACTCAAAAACAAAAAAGAAGAAGGATAAATTTGCGAATCGATCATCGAATAATTCCTTTTTTCTTTCGTTCATTCAATTTCATTTCACACTAGATGGGGCACAAGATGACGAAAAATAGAGAGAAATCGGGGGGGGGGGGGGGGATCGAATAGAATCTGAATATAAATATATATTTTGTTGTTGTTTTTGTAGAGGAGGAGGAGGAGACGAAAATGACAATAATATAGAGAAAAATATTGGGTAACATCAGAGATTCTGGGGGGGGGGGGGGAATATCGATTGAATTGATCGGTATTGGAATGAATGAATGGGGGAATGGGGGGGGATATAAAACTCGTTAAAATGGCACAGGAATCATCCGGAGAATGCAGCGGCAGCTGAGGAGGAGCACGAGGCGAAAAATCAATTTTTAAAAAAGAGACCTCAAATATTAATTCTGATTAATTTTGTTTTGGGAGATAAAAGAAAAAAGAATGGTGGGGGGTGCATGAAAAAAGAAAAAAATATTTAAAAAAAAACTCTTTTCCGAGGTACCGAGAAAAATTTTCAAAAATAAAATCATTGTTTTTTAGAAAATCAATCGGAATGTGGAGGAGGCGGAGAAGAGAAAAGGGGGAAATAGTAAATACAATTGTGTAGTGCGTTTGTTTGTTTTTTTGTCCAGATAAAACTCAAAACTTGGGTAAAAATGGGGGGCTGTGAAACTTATTCGACAGGATTTCGCAGGGAAGGGAAAGGATAAAACTATGATATGATTATTGGCGTTTTCCGATTTTTTAGAAACGAGAGAGAGAGCGAATTTCGAATGGAACATGATGAATTTGGATTATTTTTTGGCCGGGGGGAGGGGTGCAAAGAGGAATCAAAGCGAAAAAAAGGTGGGGGAGGGGGTCTAAAACAGCGGATTCTCGTGGGCTCCGGATCGTCGGCTCGAGTGGCTCTTTTTGCGCGACTCGTGCAGCGCGTTCAACGATTTGACGACAGACGGAAATGTGGGCCGATCCGACGGTTTGAACTGCCAACACTTCATCAGCAGCTCGGTGAGCCCGGCGTCGATGCGTTGCGTCAGCGCGTCGATGCGCGAGAGTGACGCCTTCGTGCCGATCACCTTCTCGTACATCTTCACCTCCCACGGCAGTGAGCCGGTCGGCAGTTTTCGCATTAGCAGCTCGAAGAAGATGGTGCTGCAAAATTGAGGTGAAAAACGTCTCTCACTGTCGGACAATTTTACGCCAGCTCTGGCGGGGTCATCGGGCAGAAATGACAAATGTCGGATAGCGCCAGACATCAGCCAGGGATCCGCCAAACTCCTGCCCTCGGCGAGAGCAACCTTTCGTCGGCCAGTGAGCGGCAAGGCCGGCTCAAAAGAAACGGGCGTTCTGTTTCATTTCCCACTTTCTCGCTGGCAAATGACTCACCCAAACGCGTAGACATCCGATTCGCAGCTGAACGGCAAATCGACGCCCGTCACCACCTCGTCGGACTCCACACAAAGGTTGCCGGCAATCTCCGGCGCCAGATAGTCGAGCCAATGGTTCGGTATCTGCAGCGAATAGTTGCGCGTCGGCACCGCCAACCGTTCCAGTTTCATTAGGGCGAAGTCGGCGACGAACACTTTGCCCGAGTTGTCGAGCAGCACGTTTTTCGAACGCAAGTCCTTGTGAATGATGCGCTTCTTGTGCAGATACGACATCGCCTGGCAGATGTGAAGTGAGACTTTGAAGATGTAGGACGCGTCGATGTTGTCGGGCGACGAGTCGTCGTGGATCAGCGAGTGAAGCGAGTGATTCGGATAGTAGTTGGTGACGATCGCGTACGTGTTCGTCAACGGATTCACAATGTAGCCGAGGAACAGCGCAATGTTGTCGTGACGCGAGTTCTGAAGAAGAAGTAGAAGACGTTCACACCTTTCCTTCCGATTCAGCCGTCGTTCTCACCTTGTAGGCGCTGACGACCTCCGTCTTGAACGCCTCGACGCGTCGATCCTTTTCGTGAATGTACTCCATGTTGACGTATTTGACGACGGCGTCGCCGTGATAGTGGACGTGATGGACGACGCCGAAGCGTCCCTCGAACGCGCGTCCCTGGAATTGCAGCTCCGACGGTTGTATCGTCACGTCCTCCCACGTCATCAGCTTGTCCTTCTCGAGCAACTCAGCGTCGATGTCGTCGGCGGAGAGGAACGCGATGCTGCTGCCGAGCAGCGAGTCGCCGAACGTCGTCGACGTCATCGCGGCACTATTTACATTGTCTGCTAATCGATTTCGGGTTGTGTTGGGTGAACGGTGACGCAGAAGCGATGAGAACCCCACTAATTTTCTCCAACTATCCTAGATTCCCAACGTTTTCCTCCCCCAATTTTGTACGTACTGTTAAACGAGACGGGCGATTGCGGCGACGAGACGGAGCATCCGGGCGTCGTCGTCGTCGTGCTCGTCGCGTTCGGATCCCATCGCTTCTTGTTGCTTCGAATGACGGCCGACTGGACGAGACCGCCGACGTATTGTGTCGTCATCACGCAGCTCGTCGTCAGACTATCCATACATCGTTCGTGCACTCGAATTCTGAAAAAAACAACATCATCATCATCTCTCTCTTGTCACGTCGTCAAGATTTCTGCGAAATAGAGAAGAAGGAGGAGGAGGACTCACCCACAAACGTCGCACGAGAAGACGTGCTCGCCGGTGTCCTGCTTCCGCAACACCGTCCACTGCATCAGAAAGCGTCGACAGTGGGCGCACCGTTTGAATCCAATGTAGCGTCCGCGCGAGACGACCATTTGATGCGAGATCGTCGGAAACGACGATGAAGCGGTGGTGGTGGTGGCGACGGCGGCGGCGGCAGTGTTCGGACATCCTCCTCCTCCTATTCCTACTCCTCCGACTCCGCCTCCTCCAGCCGACGTCGTCGCCGTCGTCGATGAGCGTGATTGCGAAATACTGAACGAGGACGTCATCGTGTTCGTCAGTCAGTCAGTCAGTGAAGAAGACGTGGTGGACGGGGGGCTGATTTCTTCTTCTTCTTCTTTTCCGTTTCCTTTCTCCCCCCTCTTCTTTTTCTGTTTTTGGTGGGTGATCGCGACCGGTGGAGAGAGAGAGAGAGAAAGAAAGAAAGAAAGAAGTGATTCGTCGAGAAGAGAAACAAAAAGAGAAGAATAAGAAGAAGAAGACGTCGTCAAAGAGAGAGAGAGAGATAATCAGAAGAAAGAGAGAGAGAGAGAAAGACCGAATCAATTCGGCGATCTTCTAATCATCGACTGACTACTACTGACCTGACCCCTTCTTTCAAAATCGATTGCGTGCCACGTGGCGATTCCACGTGGCGCCACACTTTCACGCGAAAAACCGAACAACTAGGTCACGTGAACAATTCACGCGAATCGCTTTTTTTTCGGTTAGGGAAAAAATTTTGAAAAAAAAGGCTATTTAGTTAGTTTCCGGAGAGTTTGGATATGTATTTTGAAGAAAATTTTGAGATTTTTTTTTTTGAAAAGTCGATTTTCGGGAAACAAACCAAAAACCACCAAAAAATTAAACTTTTAGATTTTTAAAACATCGAAATTATTAATTTTTAGTGTTTTTTTTTTCAGTAAACTGGCTGATTTTCGAAAAAAAAAATTCGAGCGAGAAAATTTTTTTTTTTGAAAAACTGAAAACTATCTAAAAAAAAGAAAAAATAAAATAAAATTCTATTCGGGTTGAATTCTGGATTTTCAGCCAATTGACTCGAATTTTTTATAACTTTATTTTTGAAAAAAAAATCAAAAACACGTTCAATCATCAAATTCGAAATCGTTTTTTAGGAAAAAAAAATGTCGAAAATTCCAGATTTTAAGTGAACAAAAAAAACAAAACAAATTTTTTCGAGTAGATCAAAAACAGAAAATCGAAATTGTTTTGTTTCAAACACCGAAAAAAAAATCGATTTTTTCTCACGAATCGGGCCCGATTTCATTTTAATCCGCCGCCGAAAAGAGGACCGAAATTTGCAAAATCCTTTTTTTTTTCGTTTTTTTTTCCTCTACCCTAAACCTAAGCCTATTTTATTCATTTATTCCAGTTTTTTTTTTGTGGTATCTAAATAAATAAAATTGGATTTTCTTTCCGAGAAAACTCGCTCAGTTTTTTTCCAAAAAAGTGAAAATACTCGAAAAAAAAAGATTAATTTTTTTTATGTCTCCAAGCTTTTTCACCTGCGTTTTCGTCGAGTTTTCTAATAAATCATGGCAATTTTCTCTGATTAAAAATGGGAAAATTGAGAAAAAAAACGGGTCTCGAAGCGAAATGTTTTTGAAATTTAGAAAAAATGAAAAAATGAGAAGAATTTTTTTTTCAATTTTCTCTCATCAACAATTCTTTTCATAAAAACCACTTTAGCAAATCACTTTTTTGAATGCGAAATTTCGAAAATAATTTTTTTTGTTTTCAAAATCTCGGTCAAGTGCTCTTTTCGGAGCATTTTGTTACCACTGGCAACTGGAAAACTAAAACTTCAAGTGGAAAAGTGGAAGAGAAAAGCAAACTTTTCATCTTTTTTCCAAAAAAAAAAATTATACCAAAAAATTGAAAATCACTGGGAAATTTTCAAAAATATATTATTCCCGGGCCAAAAAAAAATTGAAAATCATTTTTATTCCTAAAACTAATTTTTGAAAAAAAAAACTTTGCAGCAAAAAAATTAATTGATAACCACTGGATATCCCAAAAATAGGGTTTTCCCAAAAAAAAAATTTGAAAATTTTGCAGAAAATTTTTTGAAAAATAATTCAATATCACTGAAATTTTTCCAAGAACAGACAACTTCCAAAAAAAAAAAACTATTTTTCGGCCTAAAATTAAATTTTTTAATTGCAAAAAAATATTTTAAAAATAATTGAAATTCGCCGAAAATTTCACAAAAAAAAATATTTTTCTCTCCCAAAAAAAAGCGAGAAAATTCATAAAAACCTCGTGAAAACCTGACCGAAAAAGGCAGAAAAACGCGAAAAACGATAAAAAAAAATCATCGGAAAAATACAGCTGACGCCGGCAAAAATCGCCGTTTTTACGATCAAATTTCGACAGTTTTTGTGAAAAAAACTTGACGAAAAATCTCTGAAAACGAGTAAGCTACCGGCGAAAAAACCAAAATTTCCGAAAAAAATCTAAGTAAAAACTCGAACGTTTTTTAAATGAACCCCTGAAAATCAGCGAAAAAATCCGAAAAAAATCAGAGAAAAATTGAGGAAAAAGTACATGGAAGCTCAAAATTCTTGGAATAACTTCGAGAAATCAGCGAAAAAAGGGCGAAAAAGCGCTTCGAATTCTCGGACCCACTTCTCGTATCCATTCGACGACGTCGTGATTCGGCCGAAAAGTCGTCTCCAAAACGCGCAACCGATTTCAATGATGACGATGATGAAGCAGCACATTTTGGAGTTGGGAGTACCGAATAAGGAGAAAGAAGAAGAAGAAGAAGGGCAAGAGGAGGAGCGGCGCTCTTTTTTTTTGGAGCACACGGAGAATCGAGCTCAGGAAAGAAGAGAGAAAAGGAAGAGAGGAGAAGAGCTCGAAAATGGGTGGGCTCTCCTCGAGGACTCGCGCTGCTGGCTCACGGAGCACTTGATGAAATGAAATGAGCCAAGGCGCGAAAAAAAAAGCGAACAGCTAGATCGATATTCTTGTTTTGTTTTCTTTTTTTTTGGGTCCCTCTCACCTTCCATACGTCGAGTTGAGCTGCTCAAAAGTGGTGTTCCACGTGGATGAGCACGTCGTCGTTGTGCTCAAAACACTGAATCTGAAACTGCTTCTGAAAATGGACACTTTTAATGTTGAGGGAGGGGGGAAAGTGTCGGCTCGCGGCAGCTCACCGCTTCTTCTTCTCTTCATTGCTCATCGATGTCTCTGCCCTCGCCTCGTCCGGACGCGAGGTGGCACACAGAAAAACGGGGGGAAACGGTCTGCAAAAAGGGGGCTATGAAACGTCACGGTTAAGAGCACAATGAGAGCACACAACACAACAAAAATTCAAATTGGGCACAATCACTTCCACAGAAAACAACAGCAGGTAGGTCGCAGCAGGAGACACACGATTGTGCACTGTTCATTTTATTAAATTACAAAACTAACAAGGATTTTTGAGCGGCGCAATTAGGTGTGGTGGGGGGATGGTGTGCAGCCGAGAAAATTGCACAAAAAAGCTCGCTGATCCAGGGTCGTCAGAAAATGGAACAAATCAGATAAATAGAGAGGAAAACGTTTGAATTTGAATATTTTGAATGGTGGGTTGGGAGGAGGAAAATGACTCTGTAGAACAGATCAGTGGGGGGGGGAAACTCATATAAAAAGGATTCTCACAGCAAAAGGTGAGAAAAACCTCATTTTAGGGGGAGAAGGGGACAAAAATAAAACGTTTCGTAGAGTGGATATAGTGTTTTTCGGGGGCGTGGGGTAAAGGGGGTGGAAAAGTGGGAGAGATACGTGTTAACAGGAGAAAACAGCATTTGGGACCAAACTTTTCCGAAGTATGCAACAAATCTTTGGAGGAGCATCGGCGGAGACGGTTTTCTTTTGTGCTTGAGGTCGTGCGAGGAAAGGGAGCGGAGTACTTGAGGGTGGGAAATAACTTAATTGAATAGAGACGGGTTGAGTGGGAGGGGAAAGAAAAACGAAAAGAAAAAACATTTGTCAGAGAGTAGAAGACGTTTGGTGCGTCTAGAAGGTGCTCATGTTGACATCAGCAGAGAAATCCGGCTTTCCATTGTCCCTCTTCGATGCCGGACCCCCGCGACCATCTCCCGGCCTTTTGCCACGCCCGCGTCTGTTCGCCCTGAATGACTTTTCCTTGCTCATAATCACGCCTTTCTCATCCGCCACTTACATTCCTCCGCGTCCTCCTTGACCGCCACGTCCACCGCCTCTCGGCGATCCACGAAGTCCGCCACGGAATCCGCCGCCGCCTCCGAACGCGTTCGGTCCACCGTATCCGCCGCCGAAGTCTCCGTATCCACCTCCACCGTATCCACCGCCGTAGCCGCCTCCGTATCCGCCCATATCGCCCTGATAACCGCCGCCCCACGGCATCGGCATATCGTATCCATTGTTGAAGCCGTAACCACCCTGGTTCGGATAGTAGCCTCCGCCGCCTCCTCCGTGATGGTTACCACCGCCACCGCCTCCGCGATGTCCTCCGCCGCCTCGTTGTCCTTGGTTTCCACCGTACATCGGTCCGCTGAAACCACGCCCGCGAATCGCCGGCTTCTTCTTTTTCTCTTGCGGCGGTTTGGCCAGAGACGCCTCGACAACTGTGCCCTCGAGCTCCTTTCCGTTCCACTCCTCCATAGCCTTGAGGCAGTCGTCACGCTCGTTGAAATGAATGAACGCGTAGTCTTTGACCTTCTTCACACGCTCAAGTCCTCCGAACTCTTTGAAGAGCTCGGTGAGCCTCTCCTCGGTCACCGCCTCCTTTATGTTGCGAATGTACAGCACTTTCACCTTCGACATCGTGTCCTCGTCTGGCTCCTCCTGGTGCTCAGCCCAATCGACGTAGACGTCGGCATTGAATGGCCGAATCTGAAAAAGACACGATATTCCGCGTTTCCCCTTCTGAACCGAACCTTGTGCTGCGCAATCTTCCTCTTAATGTCCGAAGCTGTCTTGTGATCGATGAAGTCAACAAAGCAGAATCCGCGATTCTTTATTTTCTCATTGTCGGGCACAGAATAGACGATGACGTCAGTCACGCCCTCTGAAATCACAGGTTCTCTGAACAGAAAGCTCTAGACACCTCGCGAAACGCGAGGTGAGCGTCCTAAAAAGAAAGAGCACATGCACAAAGAAAACGATTTGTCAGAGATGATAATGAGACCACATCACGATAAGTAAAAATAGTATTTTTTTGTTTCTCGCTCTCTAAAATTTGGAGATCGGAAAGTTTTGGGCTGTACCTGCATGATTTTTGAGCTCTTCAAGAATTTCGTCTTTAGATTTCGTCTTCGGAATATTTCCCAGAAAGAGGCGAGTGTTAGCGATAGACACGTTCACTTTGAGTGGTTTTCCAGTCGAAATTTCGTGGCCGTCATACTAAAGGATGCGTTGTTTGCGGGTAATTTGGTTTTTTTTGTTGGGATGATAAAAGTGTCCAAAATGCAGTAACGCATTACGATGAACTAACTAAGCCAGCTATAGCGAAGTCTAACCGGTGGGGGGTCAAAAACGGAGGAAGACTTACCAATTTCGCGGCCGCCGCAGCGTCTTCCTTCTGACAGTATGTCACAAAGGCATAGCCACGCGAAGCTCCCGAGGCAGGGTCCATCATGAGACGGAGGTCCCAAATCTTTCCGCACTTTTCGAAAAGCGGAACGAGAGTGTCTTCGAAGATGTCTGTTGGAATGTGACCAACATAGATCTGTAAAAAAAGCTTGGTAAAAAACTGATCAGGAGCCATTAAAGCTCATACCTCGTGTCCCTGGCCGACTGGTCCAGTGGCGGGTCCTTCCCAATCCGGCGGTGGCCCTCCGTACTTCCGTTGCCCAATGGTCACCTCAATCGAGTATCCAGTAGCGTCAAGAATCTTCTTCAACGAATCCACATCGGGACCATTGATCAGTTTGCCGGAGCAAGCCGCGTTGGCTCCCTGGTGACGACAGCGATCCTTGAACGATCTGATGAGCGATGTAACGTAGAGTGACTTGGTCGACACGCCGAACAGCTGCGAGTTCTTGATCTCGCTGAAGATGAACTTGGCCTGATCAATGTTCACTGAGTTGATGATGTCCACGGCACGATCGTCGAGATCGTCCGGTCCGAGCAGTCCCGACTCGTATATCTCGCAGACCACGTCGGCAACGGCTGGCTTCATTTTAAGATTGATCAGCTTTTTATAGTTGTCACTATCAATGTATTTCTGAAAAAGGTAGCATATCGAACAGGGAAAAGGCAATGGAGAAACTCACGCTTGGAGCAACATCAGAAGCGCTTCCGTTTTCAGTGGACGTTGTGGTATCGGCTCCGTTTGATCCCTCGGCAGGAGCAATTGTGGCGGCGGCTCCGGGAGCAACGTCCGAGGTGACCGGGGCGGAGGCGGCGGCTGGCTCAGCATCCGTCGCCGCAGCCACTTCCGCGGTCGCTTCCTCTTGAGGAGCGTCGACTTTCATCTCCTCGGGAGCCTCCTCTTTTACTTCTTGTTTAATTTCCTCGCTCATCGCAGAGTTCTGAAAAAAAAAGAAAAATTGCGATTTCCAGAAAAAATCAATAAAAATCATCGGCGAAATCGAATACCACATACATTCTACTAATGAACTGCTACAGCTAAGAAGAATTAACAATTCGAAAAAATAAAAACCTCGCCAAAAATCGTTATTCTCAAGAAAATCGCTCAAAACGCGGTAGCGTGCGACGCACTAGGTTTAGGCCTATTCCAGTCGAATTGCGTCGGAAAACGTGGGGTTTTTTCGATGAAAAACGTTTGAAAATAGTGCGAAATGATACAAAGTGCAGGGAAATGTCGAAAAATCGATAATCGGGCGACGAAACGAACGCCGAACGGCGGCCGATGACGACGTTCGAACGGCGGCGACGGCGGGAAAACAAAAATCGAATTGTGGCGGGCCTGAGAGCGTCGACGGGCCTTTCGTGGCGAGATATCGCACCCGTCGCCGAGCGTGCGCCTTTAACTCTGACCGTCTGCGTCTCTCGCCCGTCACCGCGTGCGCAGTGTCTATTTCGTCGCAGCTGCGGCGGCGGTGTGGCGAATGGTACGAAGGATTGAGCGCGCGCGCGCGGGGACATCTGTCGTCTGGCAAGCAGCACGTTTATGGGCAAACGGAGACGTCCTTAACGAGCATCTAGGGAGAGAAAGGAGCGCAGAACACACACACACACAATTTATTCGGAGTGAATGAAAGAAAAGGAGGGTAGTTTGAGAGGGGTGCCGAGAAATGCGAATATCTTTGTTGAGAATTGTCAAAAGTGCATCAAGAGGGGTCTTAATCGATGCGAAATGACAAGACGCGTCGTTTAAGACCTCTATCGAGCAAGGTTTATCGCGCTTGTCAAGAGATATTATCGATTTACTGCGGGAGGACAGTCTCGACGTGACCATTCTGATTGTGCGGCGGCCGCCAGCTACACCGTCGAGCATCGTTGAGCAGAACGCAAATCTCGATGAAATAGAGTCCAGAGCAGAGGAAAAGGGCGGCCTGGAAACGTGGAATTCGAATCTCCCGCCACTCTTTTCCTGGCAATTACCGTTGCCAAAGCGGGCATTGTGGCCCAGTCCGGATTGAAATCGGCCCAGTGAGCCGCGCAAAACACCCATAAAAGAATCGCCGAAACCAAAAGTCCGACAGAAACGACGACGTACAGTAGGGCCTCCTGCAAGAAACGAATTTGGGCCTAGGAAATTGAAAAGCCGCATAACTTCATCTAAAATTCAAATTTTCGAACAGAATAGGTATGCAAAACGAAGCTCTCAGTGCGTTCTATCGAATCATGCCGTCAGATTGAGGATTCGTTAACTTTCAGAAAAGTTTTAGACCGCTAAAAAGGACATTTCATCGTTTTGACCTTTTTATCGTGTATTTCTTTGTTCAAAATTCAAAAAACCCTGATTTTTATCAACACCAATCGAAAAAAGACATCAAGACCTACATTTTGCACTTCCAACCTGGTCAAAAATACGATTTCTGACGGAAGTTATCATTTTCGAAAGTTCAAACTTCGCGCCAAAAAGTTTCCGATACACCGCGACGCGAAAATGCACACAAACCATCACAAAACCGCACGTCGCCGTGATTTTCGTGTTCAACATGAACGTGTACTCGAGCAAAACACCGAAACTGACGACAATTCCCAGAAAACAGAAAAAGAGCGCCGGACCGCGCTCGTCGTTGACCGGCTGACTGGCGCACACCAAAACGATCGCGAAAAAGCACATTGCCTGCAATTTATTCGGCTGAAAATCCGAAATTCCAGTCGGAAAACTCACGATGCACACGGTTTTGGTGATTCCGCGGCATTGAGACGCGTAAAAAGTGTCCAAATGGATCACTTTTCCGCCCCACTGCACATTTTTCGGGTATAAACCGTCAATTTCGACGTCTCCGTGCTCGATTTCCATACTGAAACCGAAATTGTCAATGGGGCGCGTTTGCGACACGACGAGAAACGCGAAAACTCGAAAACTGGGCGTAATCTCGGTTAGTAATAACAATAAATAAGAAAGAAAGTGGTAGGAAGGGAAGAATGGGAATGTTTGCGGTGGTGCGGTGAAAGTGGCACAAACAATGGGTACTGTCAAGTTTTGCTCCGCGAGCAACTGCTCCCAACTCTCACGAAACAAGCCGGTCTTATCTTTTTATCACGGAAAAACGCCTTGAAACAGTGAAAAACAACAGAAAAGCTAGATAAGAAACAGAAAGAACAGAATAAGAAACAAAAAAGTTGGGAAAAAAAGAGAAAAACAGTACAAACAAGAGAAAAGCAACAGAAATTGTCAAATCTAGTAGTGCATGTTGGAGGATTAAGTTTGGCCGGTTTCCGGGTGTGGATTACGCGTCGAAACCCATCGAAAACCCTATAAATTACTGTTTGGTAGTAGTAACAGGATTCTGTGGGGGGATGCACTTGCGCTCTATTGACAATCTGCCTGAAAAACGTCGGTTTCGAATATTCTCGTAATGCGAACGCGCTCCAATGAGAATCAGCTCTGAAATTTTCGAAAACCATACTCTCCCGCTAGTGTGCAAGTGCGCTCCACCGCTAATCAAGCTCATTTTGCTGCCCTAACACAGCTGAATACACAAATGTGTCCGTTTTCCGATTCCACTGGCTATTTGCCCGTATTTCGTATGAAATGCGCACTTCTAGAGCTACTTTTATTAATTTTCTAATTATTTTCACATTATGTCAGTTTTTTCTCCAATTTTTACCGCTGAAATTGTGATTTTTCTAGGTTTCTGTGTATTCTGCTATTTAACAATTTCTCGATTCGCCATAAATGACTGTGAAAACGCTGAAAATCCGGGAAATTTGATGTTAAACGGCGTAAAACTCTCGGTAAATGAGCGCTGACCTAGAAACCTCGCGCCAGCAAAACTTCGGCCACCACCGAAAAATTTCTCTTCCAGGACTACAAAAATGGCCGAAATTCGCCGTTTTTCCCGCCGTTTCCGCTCGAATTGCCGCCAGATGACCGGAAAACGCTCCAATTTCCAATGTTCACGTTCACAAAAAAGCGCGGAGCCGGTCAAATGCTCTTCGAGCTCGCCGCACTTTTCGGAATCGCTCGAACTTTGCGACGAGTGCCAATTCTGAATCGCAACACCGACGCAAAGATTATCGATCGATTAAACTGGGAAATTCGCGGCGATTTTCCCGAATTCGCCGAAAAATTCGAAGAAAAACAAGTTCAGGTGGAAAGCCGATAAAAATTTCCGAAATTCGCGGTGAAAAATCGATTTTTTCCCAGGCCACCGAGATTTTTTCGCTGAATTTCAACATTCGCCACTGTTGTCGATTCGAAAATCCGGATAATCTTAAAAAATCACTTTTACAACAACACGTACTTTTGAATGGCGTCTATTTTCAGGCAAGTGCGCTCGATCGCACCGATTCTCAATGGAGCGCATTTGCGACAAGGCTTTTTTTTTGCAGAGTTACAAGTATTTCGATGAGTTTCGCGATGAAATTCGCGATTTACTAGCTCCAAAAGCGATGAATTCGATTCGAGCCGAGGCGATCGTTCCGGCCGAGTTCCGCCGAAACTTTATGTGTGCAATAGAGCGCATTTGCATTGTTCAACTGAAAATGTTCGATTTTCAGCCTATGCACACACATAAAACAGCCTGAAATCGTGGAAAGTGGACTTTCCGCACCGTCCGACCCGATTTTCACCCGTTCCGCCACCGATTTCCTCGTTTCCAAGTGTAAAATCCGATATTAATTGGCGGGAAAATCGAAAATTCAAATTTCTAGATCAAAAACTCGGAAAACGCGTTACAGTGGCCGTTTTGGGAAACGATCCGTTGTGGGCGAACGATTTGTTTTTTGGTTCGTGTTGCAAACGCGCTCCAATGCGAACCTCATGAATTTTCAGACAAAATCGGCAAATCCAAAGTGTTTTCAGCACCGGAACACGTTTTACCGGCAGATTCCTCGCTAAATTACACGGTTTTCTCGAAAAAATCTCAGAAATTCCAAAAAATTGATAACTTTTAGGCCATTTTAACGCTCGGCCTAAAAACCGCCGATGATTTGGCGTTTTCTCGAAACTTCTGCGATGCGGTGCTTCTTTCGGCTCCGACGAGCATTTTTGGATGGTGGACCGCTTATCTGGCCAAAGAAAACGCCGATATTTACTATCGGTAGGCGCGTGGCCTAGCTTTTTCTCGGCCACAAACGAAATTATCGAATTTTGCAGAGATCCCGCCGAAGTGAAAGATCAAATTCATCTGGAGATGAGGGAAAACGATTTTTATCCGAGAAATTGGGAAAAATTAAAGTCTTCAAATGTTTTGTTGACTAAAACTGGAAGAAAAACGTTTATTGATCGAGAGATGCTTGTAGAAAATAAATGATTTGAGCAAAAAAAAACAAAAAAAACGTAGAATGCATGTAGATAGATTATCGGTTTTTTAATAATATGCGTATAGAGGGTTACTGTGAGCAAAAAAAATAGAGAGAATAGGCAGAATGAGTACAGTAGACAAATCGAAAGAATCGCACATTTTGGAACGTCAACGAGAAGGGAAATGCTCATTCCGAAGTGAAAAACCGGTCAGAAGTGGGAGTCGGCGAGTCGTCCGAGGCCTTGCGGACGTGCCTGCGAGCTCCTACCGAAGCCGATTCCGAACGCGCGATTGCCGTTCGGCCATCCTCTTCCGTGCTCGTTCAGACTCGGTTCGATCGACGATTCGTCGTGAAACTCGTCGATGGCGCGCGTCGACTCGATTCGCGACGTCTTCTTCAGATCCATGCTCGATTCGATCGTTTCCGACGGTTTCGGAAGGCTCCAGCCCGACGTGGCGCGTGCTCCGAGACCTCTGGAGCCGAGCGGCGAGCCGCCGAAGCCAAAGGAGGCGTGCGCGCGTGGGCGGAGTGAGTCGGGCGGTACTGTGACCTCGCATCGGTTGCGCACGACGCCTTTCGGACCGCGCAACACGTGTCCCGTGATCGAGAGATAGCCGTTGATGCTGTAGCACTTGCCCTGATGGATGAAGTGGACCACCTCCCAGTGCGGGCCCGATTTGTAGTCCTTCGACGCGACGAGTGTCATCATCACGTCCAATGTGTCAATTCGATGCTCCAGAAGACGTCGGTGCGCGTCGGAATTCATGCTCACAGCTCCGTAGTACGAGTTGAAGTACTTGTTATCGCGTCGATCTCTTTGAATCGTGCTCTTGTGCTGAAACTCGTGGGTTTTGGTGATTTTTCGGGAGTTTTTCGAAATTCACCGTCAGATTGTTGTCGCTGGAGTCGAATTGGAAGAAATCGACCTTGTTGAAGTCGCGAACGTCCATATTGTTCGAACGGAACTCGTCGCTCGTCGGCGCGCACGATCTTTTCACATCCACGTACTCGATATCGATCGCAACGTATTTGCAGTTCATCGGATGCTCTTTTGGAGCCGGAACCACGTGGTACTCGACCCAGTTGCCGTATTGCACCTGCAAAATGTGAAAATTAGATCGTAGAAATTTTCAATTCTAGTTTCTTTCTTACAAACAAATCATCAATTTGGCCGTAAAGATATTTGTATTCGACGTCGAAAATCTCAACGAAATCTGCGTTGGCGAAGTCTATCGAACCAGAAATCACGCCCTGACGCTTTACCGGCATATTGCTGACTTTGAAAACTGGCAAAAAATGACTGAAAATCTGGAAAATAATGCAACAATTGCGGAAATTTGCACCCGAAAATTGTTGAAAAACAAAACGAAATTCGACAAAAAAAATTTGCAGGATACGGTAGCTTTTAAAGGCACAGGGCGGAGAGTCTCAAATGGGTCTCGCAACGAACAGTTTTTTTTTCAAATAGTTTTGTTTTGTGGTTTTTAAAAACTTTTGAGGAACAGAAAAGTTGAACAAAAAACTGAAAAGTTTTAAAAAAATCCTTGAAATTTGAAATAAAAAATTTAGGCCATCAAATTTCTCTTTTCGCGCCAGATCAAAAGTGTTCTCCGCAAACGCGCTCCATTGACAATCCTGTCAAAAACTGGAATTTTACAGCTCGATTGTTCAGATTTCGCCATCGAACCGATTCATTTCAACACAAAATCTGGTATTTCCAAGGCAAATGAATATATTTTTGAAGAAAAATGCGATAAAACTATATGAAACATGCACAGAAGGAGTATGAATAGGCTTAAAAATGAGATCCGGGTCGATCGGATTGCGATGAGCAGGAGGAGGACGACGAAAAGCCATTCAGCGACGGCAGCGCCTTCAATCCGAGCAGATCCTGAAATTTTCGAGCAGTTTTCAGTCGGAAATGGTCGATTTCTGACGTACAAATTGGAAGATCTCGTCGTTATCGAGGCGGCTATCTAGTGACGAGGCGACGGATGAAATCGACGTCGTCGGCGTGCCTTTCAGAAAAAAATCGTCGTCGTTATCGAGTTTCGCGGCGTCCGCCTTGGTTCTTTTGATTCTGAACACGAAAATCGCTCGAATCGCCGGATTTTTCGGTGAAAACTGACAGTTTTTCGAGTTTCTCAACTTCCGCCTCGGTGTCTTTCAACTTTTTTCGAGTACTTTCTTCGAACTTGTCGAGTTTCGCCATTTGACCGCTGATTTCTTGCATTTTCTGCTCCAACTTCGTCGTTTGCTCTTTTCGCATCGTCGACTGCAAACAAAACGGCTGAAAATTCAGGTTTTCCCACCGAAAACTCACTTTTTTTGCCTCCATCTTCAATTGGACCGATTTTTGAAACTTTTGAAACGCGAAAATTTTGGCGAGCCGTTTTTGAGCGTCGGAAGCCAACGCGGCCGGATCGCCAAAGATTTTTCGCACATTTTTCGGCAAATTTCCGTCGAGTTTGAGCACTTTTGTCGGTATTTTGCACAAATGACAAAAGTCCGAAGAGGGCGCGAGACACGTTTCACAGCAGACGTGCGAGCAGGCGGTGATGAAGAACGGCTTTTTTGACGGCACGCATCCGCACTGATTGCACACGATAAACTCCATTTTCGTGTGATTTTGGCGCTGGAAATGGGGGGAAAATCACCGAAAAGTCGCTGAGAATCAGTAATGTTTTCCGTTTGGGTTACGGTGGATTTCAAATCTGTGCGGTTCACCGCGAGTACTTTTGCGGACTTTACTTTGAACAATTTTTTTGTTGAAAAGCTTAATAAAAATGCTAATTTTTGATCTTCAAAAAAATAAACGTCGGTTTTTGATCAAAAATATTTTTTTTTAATCGGAAAAAATCCTTGTATTTATCTCACACTAAAAAATTTTTTTTAAACAGAGACAATTTTCCCCTTTTCTGTGCAGTTTTTTTTTTTAGATTTTCTATCTTTTTTTTCTGTTTTTTTGTTATTCCCTCGTTCAGGCTAACCAAAGTAATGTAAAATCACCAGAAACTCCTGAAAATTTGTTGTTTTTTAAATATTTATTTTTTCCAAAGCGTTCGGGTTACGGTAGATTTTAATCTGTGAGGTTCACCGCGAACACTTTTGCGTACCTTCAAAAAAAGAAAACAATTTTTTCAGAACATCACGGTGTTTTTTTTACGACGCGCAGTAGTAAAAAAGAAAAAGTGCGGCCACCAATCAGCGCGCGTGGTGGGGGGCGTGGCTAGCCAATCAGACTTTGCAAGGTGCGGCGCGGAGTTTCGCAAGGCTGCCGCACGCGGTTAGTATGTCGATTAAGACGACTAGAAAGAGCAATAATTACAGAGAATCGCATTAGATTATAATCCAAAAGCAGAAAGAACATGAATAATTTCACATCCACCAAAACTATCCAGAGTTTTTACGGGAAAACAAGAAAAAACCGATTCTCGAATTTTTTGACAGCAGATTACAATTGCAACGGAATAAATCCAGAAACAGCGATTTTATGAGTCAATTCGATTACAAAATGCAGCAAAAGTCCTGCTTCTCGAGCTACTTGCGAAATATGGCGGCCGCCGTTGTGTGAAACACGAGTGCTCTTGCTTCAAATCGTATCTCCTCCGCGAAAACTCAACCTTTTTTGACGATCTTTTTTTTAATCGATTCCTCTAAATTATCCGCAAAAATTTGGGTACCAAATTTTTGATTTTCGACCTGTGAGCTGAGAAAATCCCAAACGGATTTCAAAAACAGCAAATGGAAGAGAAAAATCAGTTCGGCCGCGCTCATTCAAATCGTATCTCCTCCGCGAAAACTCGACTTTTTTTGACGCTCTTTTTTTTAATCGATTCATCTAAGTTATCCGCAAAAATTTGGGTACCAAATTTTTGATTTTCGACCTATAACTCGAGAAATCCTCGAAAAACTGCCGAAAAATCGTAGTGGCCTAGCGAGCGCCGGGGTCGCGGCCGAGCTTTCACTCTTTCAGGTAGTAAAAAGAACGCCGTGAACATCTTCGAAAAAATAGCTGTTTTTCGAATAAAAGCGGCGGAAATTAGCAAAAAAAAACAAACTGAAGTTTGAAAAAATCCTATTTTTTATTATTTTTATCGGAAAAAAGCTCAAGTTTCGAGATTGTTGGCCACATTTCCAATTGTTTCCTCGTTCTTTCCGTTTCTGTTCTCTTTCCCCGTCATTTCCTCGTTACCTGACCACTCGCGCGCCTTATTAGCGGCCAGAGAAGCGAGACAGCGTCGAGAGAGTTCGCCGAAGCGACGAGACGCAGACAGTCAGCCGCAGAGGGGGCCGATATCGGCTTGGCGGCGCGCGTCTCACATTTCTCCTCATTTTCTCGTCTTCAGATGCAATTTTGAGCCGAAATCCATCGAAAACACGCGGCAAAAATGGCGACTTCGGCGATATTCATCCTCGATTTGAAGGGAAAAGTGAGAAAACCCGTCAGTTTTCGCCTAATTCCCGCCACTTTTCAGACAATAATCTCGCGCAACTATCGCGGCGACGTCGACATGACGGCGATCGATAAGTTCATCAGTCTGCTGATGGAAAAGGAGGAGGAGGGGTCGGTTTGTCCGGTGCTCACGTACCAGGACACGAATTTCGTCTTCATCAAGCACACGAACATCTATTGTGAGAGGCGCCCCTCCGAAAAATCGATAATCAAGAGTGTGTGTTCTTGCAGTGGTGTCGGCGTGCCGCTCCAACGTCAACGTCACCATGATTTTATCGTTTCTGTACAAGTGCGTCGAGGTGTTCTCCGAGTACTTCAAAGACGTCGAGGAGGAGTCGATTCGCGACAATTTCGTCGTGATTTACGAGCTGCTCGACGAGATGATGGACTTTGGATTCCCGCAAACCACCGAGAGCCGCATCTTGCAGGAGTGAGCAATGTTTCTGAAAATTCAAGCGAAAAACTAGAGGAATCACTTGGAATTTCCTGGTTATTTGAGGGTTTTTGGAGGATTTACGAAAAATTTCATTAAAAATTTTTTTTTCAATTTTTTTAAAAATAGTGAATTGAATTTGCTTCGTTCTATAAATTAAATATTACAAAAAAAATTCAATTTAATTTTTTAAAAAAAAAAAAAAATTTTTTTTAATATTTTTATTTTTTTAAATTTTTAAATTGAAGGAAAAAATTCCAAAAAAAATTACAAAAATCGGGAATTTTAAAAGTTAACGCCACTACTAAAAAAAAATTTTTTTTTTAATTTCACAAAAAAAATATCGTTAACTTGAAAAAAAAACTCAAAATTCTCCAATAAATTAATTTTCCAAAAAATATTTCACCAAAAAAAAACATGAAAATAGTCCGAAAAAATTGGGAAAAATTAATGACTATGAAAAATTTCAAATCTCCGCCAAAAACTGTCCGATCAATTATCGTAATCAGTGTGTGGTCTCGAGAATCTCGTCTCGAGAATTTTCTCGTTCTCGGCTTTTTCTCGTCTCGAGAATCTCGAGACTCGGTACTCTCGTCTCGAGAAGTCTCGAGATTTCTCGAGACGAGACTTCTCGAGTCTCGAGAAGTCTCGAGACTTCTCGAGACTCGATTTCCCGAGACCGAGTCTCGAGTCTCGAGACTCGAGACCGAGTCTCGAAAAGTCTCGAGAAGTCTCGTCTGCAAACACCACCACGCGAAATTGCACCGTTTTTGAAAAATTGAGGTATGCGCCTTTAAAATTTTGGGCTACGGTATACAAAAATGCAATTTTTTTCAGAAATTTCCGCGCCTCGTGTTCATTTCATAATTTTTAAACGTTTTTTCAAATTTATACCGAATGTTTCTGAAAAAAATTGCATTTTTTCGCAGTTGCGAAACACCAATAGTGTTTTTAGACGAGACATAAAACATTTTTGCATACCGTAGCCCAAAACTTTTAAAGGCGCATAACTAAATTTTTCAGAAACGGTGCAATTTTGCGTGGTGGTGTTTGCAGACGAGACTTCTCGAGACTTCTCGAGACTCGATCTCGAGTCTCGAGACTCGAGACGAGACCGAGATTTCTCGAGAAGTCTCGAGAGTCTCGAGACTCGAGAAGTCTCGTCTCGAGAAATCTCGAGACTTCTCGAGACGAGACCGAGATTTCTCGAGAAATCTCGAGACGAGACGAGACGAGACCGAGACTCGTCTCGTTCTCGTAAAATCTCGTCTCGAGACCACACACTGATCGTAATCATGCAGATACATAACGCAAGAGGGTCAAAAGTTGGTTTCGGCGCCGCGTCCTCCGATGGCGGTCACAAATGCCGTCTCGTGGCGTTCCGAGGGCATCAAATACCGAAAAAACGAGGTGTTTCTCGACGTCGTCGAATCGGTCAACATGCTGGTAAGCATCTTTTCAATATAAGCGAGAAAAATCGATAATTGTTGTAGGCAAGCGCCAACGGAACGGTCCTCCAATCGGAAATCGTCGGCTCGGTAAAAATGCGCGTCTATCTGACGGGAATGCCCGAACTTCGGCTCGGTTTGAACGATAAAGTGCTGTTCGATAGCAACGGAAGTGCGTTTTCTTTTTCCAGAGAGAGAGATTTCCATCCGAAAAACCAACGTTTCAGGGGGAAAAAGCAAGTCGGTCGAGCTGGAAGACATCAAATTCCATCAATGCGTCCGCTTGAGCCGATTCGACACCGATCGCACCATCTCGTTCATTCCGCCCGACGGAGCGTTCGAATTGATGAGCTATCGGTGAGATTAGAAGAGCAAATCGAGGAAAAACTGCCCGTTCTCACCAGTTTTCCACGAGAAAAATGATGAAAATTGATGGAGAACAGGGGTTTTTATGAATTTAAAAAAAAATTATATCATGTGGTGAAAAAAAATTATTTCAGTTTTTTTTTCACGAAGAAATGGGAAAAATCGGCTGAGAATGGAGATTTTCATTATTTTTTCTCTAAAAAAAGTTAGAATAAATAGGAAAATCGAAAAAAAATTGTAACATTTAAAATTTTTCGCTTTTTTCCCAGTTACTTCACAAAAAAATGCGAGAAAATCGGGGGATAATTTAAAAAAATTTAAATTATTTTCGATGAAAATCGGTGGAGAACAGTGATTTAAATTAATTTTTATTAATTTTTTAATGCGCGTTGAAGCGTTCGAATTGATCAGCAAAAAATGAAAATTATTTCAAAAAATCAGAGAAAAATGAGGAAAAATCTACCTAATTCCGCCAATTTTTCACAAAAAAAATTAGAAAAAATTAAAAAATTCATGATTTTTCACCAATTTTCACAAAAAAATTTAGTGGGAAATCGATGGGCGGCAATGATTTTTATCGATTTTTTTCCAAATCACAGCGTGAAAAACGAAATGTTTGCAGACTGACGACAGTGGTGAAGCCGTTGATTTGGATCGAAACGAGCATCGAACGGCACAGCCACTCGCGCGTCTCGTTCATAATCAAGGCGAAGTCGCAGTTCAAACGGCGCTCGACGGCCAACAACGTCGAGATCATCATTCCGGTGCCGTCGGACGCCGACTCGCCCAAATTCAAAACGAGCATCGGATCCGTCAAGTACACGCCCGAGCAGAGCGCCTTCGTCTGGACAATCAAGAGTTTTCCCGGTGAGCGACGATCGATCGAAATTCAAATCAAGACACCTTTTTCTTTTTGTTTTGAAAAAAATTGAAAATTGAACAGATTTGAAATTATTGAGCTGAAATTGAATTTTTTTTTTTTCTAATCGTCAAAAATATTTAAAAATTGGTTTTTTTTTTTTTGAGATTTGATTACCGAAAAATCATTGAATTTTCCTGTTTTTTTTTCAATTTTTCTAATTGGTACAGAAATTTTTTTTAGTTTGTTAGTCTAAATCGAAATTTTTTTAAATTTTCGGTTGGAAAGAAGCCATTTTTTCGATTATTTTAACAAAAAATCGTTCAATTGAAAAAAAAAAATAATTTTCGCCAAAAATTTCGTTTTTTTTTTAAATTTATCAACGAAAAACGGAGAATTTTCTATTTTGTGAATTTTGTGAAGCTGAAATTTTCTGAATCAAATTTGAAAATTTCATTTAGAAAACAATTTTTTTTCGAAACTTTTTGAGCCAATTTCAAAGCGATCTCGCGTAAAATTTTCAATAATTGCAAAAAATATTCACAAATTTCGACAAAAATTTTTTGATTTTCGCATCAGCTTCAATAGAAAATTTTAAATTTCAAAAATTTCAAAAAGAATTTTTAGCAGTAAAATTACCTCGAAATGCTTCAAAGTCCAATAGAGCGCGTTTTCATCAACTGAATTTTTTCTATTTTCTTTCCAGGTGGAAAAGAATATTTGCTGACCGCACATCTGTCACTTCCGTCGGTGATGAGCGAAGAATCGGAAGGACGGCCGCCGATTAAAGTGAAATTCGAAATTCCCTATTTCACCACTTCCGGAATTCAGGTACGAAAAACATTTTTTTTTGAATTAAATTTGGAAAAAATTTGATGAGAAGCATATTTTTTTTCAAAAAAAAAGACGGGAGAAAATTATCTAAAATTTGCAATAAATAAACACTGAAAAGCAAATTTTTTTTTGAAAAAATTCATTTAGTAAAATGCAGGGAAAAACTACCAGAAAAAAACGTTTTGATAGTTTTCGAAAATTGAAAAATAATTGAGATATTCAATTATCAAATGAGAAGTTTCGAAAAATTATTGTAATTTTTCCAGGTTCGCTACTTGAAAATTATCGAGAAAAGTGGGTACCAGGCACTTCCGTGGGTCCGCTACATCACTCAAAACGGCGAATACGAGATGCGAATGAAATAATCGATAATCGAAACTGGACCCTCCAACTTTCCGCCCGATCGTTGCTCCGTCAAGCTCCACTTCTATTTTTAATCGCCCCACATGCACCAGCTGTGCTCGCGGAGCATCATCTCCTCCGCGAGCTCCTTGGTTTTTTTTCAACCGATGGTGACCTCATGCACCCTCCCTTTCGCTCTCCCCTTCTTTACAATCTTTTCGGTTTTCGTTTTGCTTCCCCAAAAACTTTTTTTCCTCTTTATGTAATTTTATCCGCACCCCTCGTCTTTTTCTCTCTCTCTGTGTCCGAAACATTATTTTTTCTTTTTTCTCGAAATCTTCAGTATGTTCTCTGATTTTTTTAGCATAATATGATGTTTTAACGTGTTTTTTTCGTCTGTCCCACTCTCAAAATCGTTAAAAGATCCTCAAATTCCTTTTCTCAACCGGCACACTTTTCCTAATTCAAAAAAAAAAAATGAATTATTAGCAACGCACCGCTTCGAAAATTCACAAATTCCACATTTCAGGTCGATATTTCCAACCTGAAAATGACTATTTTTCCAATTTTTCTCTCAATTTTTCCCCCCATTTTCCCGCTCACAGATGCTTCAAACAGCCAAATTTGCGAGATTTGCAATTTTTCGCCGAAATTTTGTGAAATCGGCAATTTTGCGTCAAATCGCGTACACTGACGACGAATTGCGGCCATCCGGCCGACTGATGGATCGAATTGTCGAGGATTTAAAAGTGAAAATTGAGAAAAATCGAGAAAATCGAGAGAACGAGGCCTAAAATTTAGAAATTTTGCAGAAAAACGGCACGACACTCGTGATTCCGGGACGCGAATCGTTCGCGCGTGAGCAATCGATCAAAGTTCTCGAAAAATTGATTGAAAACGGTAAATTTTAGGCTGAAAATCGCAAAAATTGATCCAAAAAATGGAAAGTGTGCGAGCACCGCGACGCAAAAATGCACAGTTTGAGTTCGACCGTAGTCTTGCTTTGAAAACGTTTTTTTATTGAATTATACTGACAAAGAACGCAATTTTGCAGCGAATTCTCAGTAATTCAGCTGAAGAAAACTTGATTTTCAATTAGAAACGATTTTTCATCGAAGATTCCAACAAAAACAGCAATTTTTCTGCAAAAAACCAAAAGTGTGCAAACACCACGACGCACAAATGCACAGTTTAAGTTCTACCGTAGTCTAGCTAAAAAATATTGTTTTTTCAAAGTATGAAATCGAAAAATTATTGGATTTGCGGCGAATTTTCGCAAAATTTTAAAGACGACTGTGCGTAAGCATCACGACGCACAAATGCACAGTTCAAAATCCACCGTACCCCATCCGCATTTTTATTCCATTCTGCAGAAAACCGAAAAACCTGCGTCCTACAACTTTTTTTTCTTGACAAACAGGCGTGAAAGCGGAATTCCTCATCGACGCCAACGTCAAAAATGTGTCGCTGTTCCGATCGGTCGTCTCGCAGCCGGCGGTCTCTCTTCAGGTAACACTCTCTCGTCGCGCGCGGCGGAAAAAGAGAAGTCGCGTCGCAAAAGAGGCGTTGGCACGGTTACTGTAATAAATAAGTGACAAAAAACGGAGGAGAAGAAATGAGAAGAGAGAGAGGATGTGACGAAATATTGCAGGTGGTGGAGACGCTCGTCAACGTCGGATATGTCACGTTCGAGGATGCCATTCGTCTTCTCGCCTTGTCAGTTCAGTTTTAGGCCGAATTAGGCCTGAATCAGGCCTTTTTGACCTTGAAAAACCGTTTTTTCGATGTCGAAAAGGCCCAGAATACGGTGAAAACGAGAAAAAAGCGAGAAAGAAAGGAAGAATCCGTCACTTTCACTTTCTTTTTCGATTTTTTTTTCTGTTTATTACTTTCTCTCTCTCTCGCTTTTAATTTGCGATTAATCGTGTTCGATTTATCGGAAAAATTGAAAAAAATTTTTTTTCGAGGAAAATAGATAATTTTTTGTCCTCATTTTTTTTTGAAAAATTAATCTATTTATATAAAAACTTTAAATTTGTTTCAAATTCAGAAAAAAAAACCAAAAACAACTGAAATTTAAAATTCAGAATTTTTCGAAAAAAATTTTTTAAAAAATAAATAAATTAAAAAATTTTTGGTTTTTTTCCGAAAATTCTATTTGGAAAATGTTAAAATTTTTTCGAAATTTTTGAAAATTTTGAATTTCCCGCCAAGTTAAACCCAATTTTTTTTTTGAAAAACCACAAAAAAAATTTCAAAAATTAAAAAAAAAAACCAAAATTAGCCAAAATAAAATATATATTTTTAAACATTTTTTTCAAAATTAATATTCAATTTTTCATATTTCTCACAAAAAAAATTATTTTAAACCGAAAATCCGAAAAACCGAAAATTTTCTAATTTTTTTGTAAATATTTAGGAAATTTTAGCCGATTTACAGCGATTCAAAAATTTATATTTTTTTCGAATTTTTTTTTGCAATCTCAGATTTCCCGACGACCTTGTGCAGTACGGCGGCGAGTCAATTGCGAGAAACATCGCGTCGCTGGCCGCGTGCGGTATTTCTAGTCCGCGCGCGATTTCCTCGGCCATCAAACGGTGTCCGCCGCTGCTTTTCGCGCGAAACGCGCAAGAAATGCAACGGTTGGCGCACGAAATCGGCGGATTCTTCTCGAAACGACAGGTGAGCGCGGCCTAGCTTTTTCTCGGCTCGGCCACCGCGTCACGTTTCTAGGCCAGCCACCTCATCTCAAAGTGCCCCCAAATCCTTTTGAAGCCGATCGAGGAAATCGAGGAAAAGTACGAGTACATGTTCTATCAGGTGAGTCGCGTGCTTGCCAAAAAGGAAAAGTTCTCGAAGATCTTTTGAATGCCGCAAAGAACGGCTGAAAATCTTCATTTTAAGGAAAGTTATGCGAGTTTTCAGTCTGCGCCTTCAAAACTCGCATAACTTTCCGCAATGTGAAGATTTTCAGCCGTTCTTCGCGCCATTCGATAGATCACAAAATTTTCTCCATTTTTTGTAACTGCATCATTTCCATGGGTCTCACCACGAAAAAGTTTCGACGATTTAACGTAAAACCTTGGATAGACGGCGCTTTGGAGTCGTGCAATTCAAACTGAAATATCTCGGAAACTGGCGGAGCTAGGGAAAAGTTGTCAACTACAAAAATGATCAGCATGAAATTTCCGATGTTTTTGTAGTTGACAACTTTTTTCTAACTCTGCTAGTTTCGAAGATATATCTCGGTCAAAATTGAACCTTTAAAGAGAACCGGTGAAAAGTCACGTCTTCAGATGGGCGTCGAGTCGGAAGACGTCGCCGAGTGTGTCGCGTGGATCGACGATCTATCGCTCGACGATCTCACCGATCGTCACAAATTTCTGCTCGCCACCGGAAAATACACGACGCCCGACGCGAAACGGCCCCAAATTCGGTTCGAGAATCCGAAACTCGTGCGCATCGTCGACTCGAAAGACGACGATTTCGCCACCAACGTGATTATCCCACCCACCAACACTACCGTAATCCCGTCGCCAACCCCCTTATCGCTTTTTCCAGGTCGCCCGTGTTTCGATCGAGGAGTGGCACGTCTTCAAAGCGCTTCGACTCAAACAGACTGTGAACGAGCAAAAGGTGAGATGGGATTTTTTTTTGAACAAAAAAAAAAATATTATAATTGATTGGTAATGAGGGGAAAATGGAGAACAGAAGCATTTTCGAAATTTTTTTTTTTAATTAAAAAAAATTTTTTTTTTTTGAATTTTTGCAAAAAAAATTTTTTTTAAATTCATTCTTGATCAAGGGAATTTATTTGAGACTTAGAAAAAAAAACATTTTCGAAAAAAACTGTTTATAAAATTTTTTTTCGAATTTTTCCAGCAAAGTTTTTGATAAAATTGGCCAGTTTTTTTTTTGAATTTGAAAAAAAAAATTTAATTTTTTTTCAACTTTCAATGAATTTGAAATTTTTCAAAATACTCTAAAAATATTATATCATATTTTTACTAAAAATTTAAAAAAAGTTTTAAATTTCTGAAAATATTAAAAATTCCTAAAATCTTTAAAAAAAAAACGTAAAATTTCCCTTAAAATTTATTATTTTTTTTTTTTGAAAAATTTAAGTTTTACCTACAAAAAATGTTTGCTCAAAAATTGCCAAAAACCAAAAATTAAATTTTAAAAAAAGGGGTTTTTATTTTCTGTGTCGTCAGGATCGAAAGTTCGAGCGGGTGAAGCCGTCGAAACGAAAGGCCTACGAGCGTCGTCACAAGGAGCGGGAGGAGCTCGCCGAGCACATTTTCGACGTCTCCGCCGACAGATGATGTCTCTCTTCAAAACGAAAAATGAAATTAAAACCCAAAAACAAAATTAATTTTATTTTTTCAGCTAGTTTTTGAATGATTTTTGTTGTTGTTAGTCATTTAAAAAAAAATTTTTTTCAATTTTTTTATATTTTACCGGAAAAATTCAGGTTGCTTCCTGGAATTTTACTTGAATTTTCTATTCAATTTGAAAAATTTTAATAAAATTTTCAGATTTTTCCCGAAATTTTTTCGGCGCCCAAAACAATGGAATAGGCACAGTGGCAGGTGGGTTTTTTCGAAAAAAAAAAAATTTTTTTTTTAATTTAAAAATAATAAATTTAAAAAAAAACACCATTAAAAAATGAATCATCTGAAATCGCTCAATTAAAATTTGGGGAAATTGAAATTTTTAAAAATTGAAATTAAAAAAAAAAAATTTTATTTTCGAAAAAAATCTTGAGAAATTTTTGAAAATTCAGAAAAACAAATTTATTATTTTTTTCAAGTTTCGATTGTGATTAAAATTTTAAATTTTTTTTTTCTAAATTGCATATTTTAGTTTCAGAAAATGTTCTCGTACACCGACGAATTGGCCACATTTCCGGGCGGCAGTAATTGGCTCGAGTTCATCAATCATCACGGGTATTTGGTGAGTTGGCGGCCGAGAAATCGCTCGAGAAAGTTAGGCCACCACGGAGAGTGCCAGCTGGCCTAGAAATCGACATGGGGAAAAGTTAGGCCATCATGGAAATCGCGCGGAGCAAAGTTAGGCCATCACTAAAAATTGGTGGCCTAGAATATGCAATGGGAAAACTAGGCCAACGGAATATTGATGGCCTAGAAAGCGCGCGCAGAGAAAGTTAGGCCACCATGGAAAAAGCCGGCTGGCCTAGAAACTGCAATGCGAAAACTCGGCCAGTGAGAGAAAAAGTTAGTCCCCGTTCTGCGATCCGAGTGCATTCTTTCAAAGTTTTTTCTCCGGCACCCCCTTCTAAGAAACATTGTATGGAAGTATGAATAGAAGGGGAAAAAGAACTCGGTTCTCTTTTTTCTTCCCTCCCATTTTTTTCGGCACGTCTTCCTCCTCTTCTCCGCTTTTTTTGAGCCCTCCCCTCTTGCCGAGCAAAAAAGAAACATGGGAGGGCTCGGCGAGCCCCTGTGAGCTCTTTTTCCCGGTTTGCTCCGGCCGCGTTGCTGCTGCTGCTCACGGCGCCTGGCGCGCGCGCGCGAGCCCAAAAAAAGCGGCGGGGAGTGGAAGACGAAGGACACATTTTCACATTTTGCTCGCCGAGCCCACCGCTGCTCCATATTTGGAGCCCGTGTGACGTGGAGCTCGGAGCTCCCAAATTCTCTTTTTCGCTCTTTTCAATTTGATGCTCCCTCGGAAGGAGAAGAAACGGATTAGGCATATAGATATTTGATATACGCACTGAATTTAGTGCTCTCTCTCTTGTCTCGAGCTCCGTTTTGTGCTCAAAAGAGCAGTGAGCTCGCGGAGCCAAGAGCAACACGAAGAAGAAGAAGAAGCGAACGGCTATAATTTCGAACACGAGTCGTACCCGTCAATTTTCCCGCCATTTTCCGACATTCGGCGTTTGAAACGTCATTTGGAAGCGAACCGACGGACTACAGTAATCCTGTGGTTCCCCCTTTAAGGAAACGACTTCACCCAGCTTTTTGAGTTGTGCTATCGAAATAAAACTTGGAAATTAGATGGGACTGATTAAAAAACCAACAAAAAAAATTTTTTTTTAAAAATTTTTCCAAATTTTTGGCAAATATCCTCGATCCGTAAGGATTTTCGCAGAAATTTGAAAAAAATTTGAAAATTTTTTTTTTGGATTTTCAAAAATCCTTCCCAGCAAGTTTTAGAGTTTTATTTTAATAGCACAACTCTAAAAATTGTATGAAATCACTGCCTTAAAGGGGGAGACCACTGGATTACTGTAGCTGCGAACGTGTCGTTAATCGATTTCTCTCTCTCTCTCTTTCTCTTTTTTTTCCGTTTTTCTTATTTGATTTGCACACACACACACACACACATCAAAAAATAAAACAATTCGGTCAGAAAAAAGAGAAGAGAGAGAGGCCACACCTCGCGGAATGCATAAAAATGTATGGGAAACCGTCCCGTTCGTTTCGTTTTCACTGTTTTTCCCGCCCGTTTCTCGCCGCCCCGTACGTCGTTTCGAGTGAGCGCCACGTCATGCCACGTCATGCCACACACACACACTCATGCTTTTTGACGTTTTTTTTTCGAAAAATATGACGTGGCACAGAGGCCATTTTTCTTTTCTCGAAAAGCGCTTTTCCTGCCTTTTCCTCCTTTTTCCGTTTTCATAATAAGCTGTGATGTTCACTGGACGGATGTTTGGCAGAGAATGGGCCCTGTGGAAAACCGAGAATCAATCGATATTCTGTCAAGGAGGCGGGGTGCCACGTCATCATCCTTCCAGAGTTTTCCGAGGCCACCGCTTATTTTATGACTCAATTTCAGTGAACGGGGGGTTTCTTATGACACGCATATTCATACTGTGGTGGGTTTGGGAATGTGCAACTTTTAGCTCGGACCGTCACGTGACCGTGACCCTCGTGTCAGATCCCAGGTCATGTTGCTCTCTCGGATTCGAAAAGCGGTTTTGTTTCTGGGTTTCTAGGCCACACACATGAGTTTAAAAACGGCAGTGGGCCTAACTTTTTTGTGGGGAAAGTTATGAAATTGGTCTGAAAATGAAAAATGAAGAGATTTTTGAGATCTTTCGAATGGTGCAAAAAGGGAGTGGAAATCTCAATTTCAAACAAAGTTATTCAAGTTCTTAGCGGCTCTTTTTCCATTTTCAACTTTTTATTGAAAGTAGGACCACTGAAAACTTGATTACTTTGTTTGGAATTGAGATTTTCATTCGCTTTTTGCACCATGCGAAATATCTCGATAATCTCTTCATTTTCCATCTTTGGATCAATTTCATAACTTTCCCCACAAAAAAGTTAGGCCCACTACCGTTTTCAAATTCATGTGTATGTGGCCTAGAATCCCAAAAACGAATCGCTCTGAGAGAGCAACATGGCCTAGAATCTGACACCAGGGTCACGGTCACGTGACAATCCGAGCCAAATGTCAGCCGCACTTCCAAAAACCCACTACAGTTTCACGATGTGTGTCATAAGAAAGCCCCCGTTCACTAAAGTTGAGTCATAAAATAAGCGGTGGTCTCGGAAAACTCTGGAAGGATGATGACGTGGCACCCCGCCTCCTTGACAGAATATCGATTGATTCTCGATGTTCCACAGGCCCAGCCAGCCCAACGAACAGGAGAAAAAACATGCGAAACGTCGAAAAAGAAGGCAGTGCTTTTTGTTTCGCCCTCTTTCTCTCTTTCTCGCTCTCTTCCTCTCAATTTCTCCTCCCCCCATTTTCTGTCCTCGCAATCGTCCGATTTTTATGAGTTTTCGCCCGTTTATTTCGACTTTCTCCTTCTCTTCTCGCCACCCCTTTTTTGTTCTCGCACCCCCCCACCACACTCGGAACTCTCTCTCTCTTTCTCTTTTGTTCACTTTTTTGTTCGGTCACCGACTGATAAGAATGCGAGTGGGGCACTGGTGATAAGCGGAAAAAATAACGAGAAACGGGACTTTTCTCGATTTCCCACTTTTTGTTTCGCGAAACGAAAAGTACGAATTTGTTTCGAACCGAACACCTTCAAATTAGAGCGCGCGCGCGCCAGAAATCACGGGTTTTGTGGTGTTAGGAAAGGGGGCGGAGCCTATTTTCAAAGTCTGATTGCTCAGTTTGCGGATTCCGAGGCGAAAGGAATCGTTTGTGGCCGAACTATGGCACGAGCGTTTTTGTGATGGCCTGGCCTAACTCTTCGTTGTCGGATCCTAGGCCACGTGACCTATTTGGCCTAACTTTGTGTCGTCAGATTCCTAGGCTAGAATGTGACCATGTTGTATGTCTCTCCGCTCGGTTGTCGGATCCTAGGCCATCTGATTGAGCGATCTCCTCGTGGCCTAGCACTGCGCGGTGAAATGTTAGGCCATCGAACTCGTTTCGAACAGCGTTCCCGTTAATGGCCTAAGTCTTCGTAGTCGGATCCTAGGCCATTTGATTTGTGACCCACACTCGTTCTGTCGGATTTCTAGGCCAAAGGACCGCACCTCGAACAGTTCTCTTCTAACGGCCTAACTCTAGTCTCGTCGGATTTCTAGGCCATGGATGTGTTGTTGTCGGATCCTAGGCCATCGCATTCCTTTTGGCCTATCTTCTTTCTGTCGGACTTTAGGCTATCAAACTCATTTCGAACAGTGTTTCTCTCGTGGCCTAACTTTCCGTGGTCGGTTCCTAGACCATAGAGCTCGATCTGAGCGGTCTGAGTGACCGAACTTTCCCTAGACTTGGATTCCTAGGCCACTCACTCCAAAGTGGAAGAGAGAGAGAGATCAAATGACGACGGCGATTGTGTTGTTGTCCTAAAACTCTCCTTTCTCTTTTTTTTTTCCTTCCCTCACTTCTCTAGTTTAATCCCAAATCTCCGATAATCCCGGAATCTGCTAGAAGATTAGAAGAAGAAGACCCACGGCCTAACTTCTGTCTCGAATTTGGATTTCTAGGCCACGGGCCGAAACGTGACATAGAAACGTGACACGCAGCGCCAACGCAATCCTCAACTCGAATGTTTGTTTGCAGCAGCCGCAGCCGCCGCCGCCGCCGAACGATCACGTTCTCGTCATGGGCACCACACCGCCACCGCCGACGTCTTCTTCGTCCTCGTCCGGAGCACCAGACGACGTCGCGAATCGACACCTCCACCAACACCACCATCAGCAACATCATCCGCACGTCGAGGACACGCGGACCGTCCGACAGGCGCTGATGGACGAGATGAAGCGCGCGTCTGCCACGACGACGACGTCTTCCGCAAAACCGAAGACGTCCTCCGACGGGATGGCGGTGATGGTGAAGACGTCGTCGACGTCGCCGCCAATGGCGCACTTCTCGCCGAGCATGCTCGATGTTGGTGAGTGACGGTTTCCTTTCTTTTCCTTGTTATTCGGCTTGAAGTGCGCTCGACCGGACTCGGCGCGAAGTTCGAAATAGGACTAGTGGATTTCTAGGCCACGGCCGAAGTTTTGCGGTTATTAGTGAAGAGGAGAGCAATGATCTCACTAGAAAAAAAGGCTCGAAAAAGAAATGAGTCATGCGCCTTGAAACTATTCGGCCTACGGAATGCACTTACTGGTATGAACTTTTTTTTTCATAGGCAGCCTCCCTTTTAAAAACTTTGAACCAACCGCGAAAATTTTATTTCAACACAACAATTTCGGAAAGGAGACGCAATTTCACGTCGGCGGCGTCCGTCTTTTCCGTTCGAGACCCAAAAAAATACGTAAAATTGCGTGTCCCTTTAAAATTTTTTTGTGTTGAATTTAAATTTTCGCAGTTGGTTCAAAGTGTTTAAAGGAAGGCACCGTGATTAGTTTCTTACCTGTCGATTCCGTTCGAGACCCAAAAAGGGGGCGCGCTCAGGGAATTTAGCGTCAGGGTTGGCGGGGTTAATGTCCATTGGCGGGCGAATTCGACCATTGGCCGATTAGTCAGGCAAACAGCGGGTAGCCGCCTGACATCGGCCAGTCATCCGCTTGACATACGCCAAAATAAGCGCTGCGACCGCCAGTGGCGCATCAGAATCGGCCAGTGGCGGGCTTCACAAATAGCTTGAGCAACCCGCCAAAGCGCGCAAAAAATTTCCTGAATGAACTCGGAGCCTCGCGCGATCGTGCAATATGTGTACTCGAAAACGGGCTCCCTGAGAAGGGCGTGAACTCTGCTGAAAGTTTTCGATGACTGAAGTCTCTCTGTTTCTCTCGCTCATTTTTTCCGCCGACGGGCGCGCGCGCGCGCGCGGTCCACTCTCTTTTTTTACGCGGCGACAAGGGGGGGGGGGGGGGCCCGGACCCTGGGTGGCACGAGAAGAAGGAGTGAAGAGAAGAAAACGAAGCGGACACACACACAGAAAGAGAGAGAGAGAGAGAGAAGCTGGAAATGGGAAGAGAGGGGCATTCTCTCTTTCTCTCTCTCTTTCTCTCTCTTTCTCTCTCTCCTCGTCGTCGCCATTTGTGTGTGTGTGTTCTATTCTCCCGGTCTCGCCCCTGTCCCATCCATCCATACTTTTTTCTCTCCTTTTTTCTTCTTCCTTGCTTGTTCGGGAGGTCTCTGCGTCTTCTCTCTTCCTCTCTCTCTCTCATATTCCTACTTTCTTCCCTTTTTCTTCTGCCCTTCGCTGCCCGACAAATTTTCGGAGAGCATTGTTCTTTTGGCTCTCCGAGCCCCTCCCCCCCCCCCCTCCCATTTATCTTTTCTTCTTTTTTCTTCTCCATTTTCCGCCGTCTTGCAGACTGCACTTCTAGTCTCTCGGCGCTCTCCGTCGTCGGCTCAATGATGAAGGAGAGCCAAGGAACGGGAGGAGCTGGAGCTGGAGCTGGAGCAGCAGGGGGCGGAGTCAACGGCGGAGTTGTTGGAAGTGCGATGGGATTCGGCGATTTCGACTACATGCACCACATGATGCAGCCGCTTCATTTGGGTGAGCGGGGGGGACGAGAAAAAGTTCGGCCATTGACAAACTGCACACAAAAGTTGCGATATTTGGCACGATGATCACTATTTCACTTTTACGCTTCGGAAATTGCCAAGACTACATCGCGCTCCACTGGACTAAGCCGCGAGGTGTTTTGAATTTTGGCGCCAAGCTCAGAGAAGCGCGAAGAAAACGTTCGGCCCTCTCCCATTAGAGTCGAGCCAGTGTTTCCAGCGATCGGTCGTCACTCGTCGCAAGGATCGGAACGCCAAATGTCGACGACGACGACGACAGCGGGCGACAGTCCGGCCGGCTCGGTGCCCCACTCGAAACGGTCTCGGTCTACTCACGACGGATACATGAAGTGCCAGTACTGTCCGAAGAAGGAGACGGACGCCGCAGCGGTGAGTGAGCAGAAGGGTATATCTCGAAAACTAGGAGAGTTGGGGAAAAGTTGTCAACTACAAACATGATGAGCACAACATTTTGCATCTTTTTCTAGTTGACAACTTTTTGATAGCTCTTCTAGTTTTGCAGATAAAGTTGGGAAAAGTTCACCGTATTTTTGCAAACACTCGAAAGAAGAGCAGTGATTTGCAGCTCGACCGTCACATGTCCGAGTGTCGTCTCATTCGTCCGCATCAATGCGATCAGTGCGGGAAGCGATTCAAAGCGCGCGGCGGCCTCCAGCAGCACCAGCGCATTCACAACAACGAGAAGGCGTACACGTGTCAGTACTGCGAGAAGCGCTTCACCCAGAAGAGCCATCTCGATCAACACGAACGCATTCACACTGGTAATTCTTTTATTTTTTTTTTTGTCCAACCGACTCTATAATAATCAATTTCCAGGAATCAAGCCGTTCATGTGTGTCTACTGCGGCCGCGCTTTCCGTCAACGCTCGCAACAACTCGGCCACGAGTCGACGCACTTGTCGCATTTCGCCGCGTCGGCGCACACGTCGTCGTCGCAAAAGATGACCTCTTCATCGTCGTCGTCGTCGGCCTCGTCGGCCTCGTCGACGTCTTCGTCGGCGGCTGCTGCGGCGAAAGAAGAGTCGGCTCTTGCCGTCGCCGCCGCCTCGGCTCCACACCATCCGACACCGCCGACGCCGTCGCCGGAACAACAACACCATCATCATCAGCTTCAGATGGCGGCCGCCGCCGCAATGATGCACCATCAGCACGAGCTTTCGTCGCTTCTGGGACTCGGCGGCACTGCTGCTGCTGCTGCTGCTACTGCTGCTCCTCCTCACTCGCACGACTTCCTGCCGCACCACCATCCCTCGCAATTCCAATCGACCGCCGAGGCGGCGGCGAACGGAATGCGAATGCTCAGCCACATTGCCTCCTAAAACGAGAAGCGCCCCCGGAAATCCCCCCCCCCCCCCCCCCAAAAAACCATACTTTAAAACGGGCCGGAGCATAACTTGTCTCAAAATGGGAATTATCAGTCAATCTACCACTCAAATTGTAGATATCAGTGCCCTCTACAACCTCAATTGTTCAGTTTTTATATTGGTCAAGTGTTCGCGGAGATAAACGCGACGGGCCGAAATCAACGAAACCGGTTTGAAAACAATTTGAAAACTATGAATTCGAGGTTGTAGAGCGCACTGATATCTACAATTTGAGTGGTAAATTGACGGAAAAATTTCCATTTTGAAAGAAGTTTGGCCCGATTTCGGCTCGTTTTAAAGAATCCAAAAAACCGTTCGTCCCGCGGCCGTGGCCTAGAAACCGGCGAAACCTCGGCCATCGCCCAATTTTTCATTGTTTTCCTCCACCAGTTTTCGACTGCTGGCAGTCAAAAAAAACCTCGCCAAATTCATTTTTCGCCCTTTTTCGTCCTTTTTCTCACCCATTCTATCCACATTTTCTGAAATATCACTCAAAAATCGCTAGTCTAGTTGTTTTTTTCCCCTTTCCCGTCCTCCGTAACTTTTTCGTTTTCTTTGGATAATCCCAAAAAATCAATAATTTATTGCACTCTCCCTCTCTTTTTCTCTTTTTTTTTCTTTTTCTTTTTCTTTTTCTCACGTCCTGAATCGATTCTAAACCTTTTCCTCCCCTTTTTTTTAAAAATTTTTTTCTCTTTCTCGCCTCTCTCACCCAGTGTTCCCCCCTCTCTTTTTCTTCGGTTTCTTCTCTTTCCCCATTTTTCTCGGTCCAACCAACTCATATGGTAGTTTCTTTTTTCCCTCCCCCCGTCCTCTCGTCTCGCAGTGCCCCGCCTGTGTGTGCCAAAAAATTTTTTTGTTTTTTTTTTTCGTAAATTTTTCCCCGGTTTAACCCTCCCCCACACACACACACCATATTTTCCCCCACTTTTTCGGTGAATTTTTTTTTCAAAAAAAAATTTTTTTTTTTCAATTTTTCGTCCTCTCGCGTAAAACGTTTCGTTTGTCCTAATCCCCAATAACAATCAAAAAAATAAATTTAAAAATTTTCGAAAAAAAAAGAAAAAATACATTGTGTTATGGCTCTGTAGGAGAGTGCAAAAATAAATAAATAAATGGAAAAAAAAGAAAGCTACAGTAAACCAATTATGGGGGAAACTATCACAGATTGTCGATTTTTGAAGCGAAATCCTGTTATGCAGACGAATAATGTGATTAGAGAGGAATCGAGTAACATTGGGGGGAAAATTCAAGCATTATCGATTGATTTTTTTGTTTTTTTTTCTCAAAAAGGGGAGTTCACGAGTGCGAAATGATCATCCAGCTGACGATGAAATAGAACAGAAACACCGGATAAATGACGAGTAGGCGCTTCTTGTCCGGTTGGCATCCTGCCAAGAATCCCATCGATGCTGCAAAAATTACGTTTTTTTTTTTGCGATTTTTCAAATTATTTTTATAAAAACATAGATTTTTTTTCTGATTTTTTAGAAATTTTTATTTTTTTTGTCTAAATTTCGTAAAAAATTTTTTAAATTTTTTAAATTTTACGAAAATTTTTTATAAAATGTTTATTTATTCATTCTCTAGTGGAATTTCCTTTTTCAAATTTTCAGCAAAAACCGAAAAAAAAAGTTTCTAAAAATTATTCAAAAAATTTGAAAAAAATTTTAGTTTAAAAAAATATGCTTAATTACGAATTTTGAAGAAAAATTTTAGTCCGGAATAAAATTTTTAAAAAAGGGAAAAATTTTCCAGTTACTTCAGATTTTTTTAAAGCATGCGCTTCAAAAACTAAAACGGAAATTATCTAAATTTTAAAAACTTTAGAAAGTTTAAAAGAAAAAGTGTTTCGTGCCTACCATAAGTGGACCAGACGAATCCGGCGGCGGTGATGAGGAGGCGGAGCCAAAAAGCGATGCCGTGCAGGAAAAGTGAGCAGAGGACGGCGGCGGCGAACGGCGGCAGAAGGCAGTAGCCGATGACGCACAGCGATTGGAAGAACGATCTGGGAAAGATTCGAGAGTGAGAGAGAGTGTACTCCCAACTGAGAATCAACGTTTTTCATAGTTGTAAAGGGGCGACGGGCTTTCGAGCATATAAACACTTCAAGAAAACATTCACAAAATGTAGGTTGATCTTTCAAATCGTTGGTATTTTGATGGCCAATTCTAAAAAATTCTCTAGAACTTCGTTAGATTTTACTGCGCTTCAAAAATCGCCGAAAAATCTTGAACTTCGCGGGTAATAGCTACAATTTGACCAATCCGTTGGCTGTTCAACATTTTTGAAATTTTTAGGCCCAAAAAACCGTGAGGCGCCGGCCGGCAAGCTTTCCCGCTTGTAAACCATTATTTTTCAGCCTCTTTTTATCCAAAAAACTTACATATTTCCGCCGAGCAGCTTGATATTGGCGGTGACGACGACGGAGCCGAAGAAAGTAATCGAGAAGACTTGCGTGAACTGCGGCGCCGATTCGCTTCCTCCGTTGTACTGGAGCAGCCTGGAAAATTGGCGAACATTTCAGATTTCCAGACGTTTTCAGCGCTAGAAAACTGACAGTGAGAGTCCGACGCAAATGAAGAGCGGTCCCCAGAGGTCCCAATCGCGGAGGAGTTGCTGTTTGTCGCCGTGCGGCAAGATGACGTGGCTGAATTTGGCGCCGACCGTGATGACGTCACGCTTCTGGAATCGACTATCGATTTTGCGGCACTCGAGATGCTCCGAAAACCGACCACAGTGTCCCAGACGGGCTCTTCGAGCGTGTCGAACTCGGTGTCCAGATCGACGTCCTGCATCGGACCGCGACGCGACGACGTCGAGCTCTTCGGAGCACTCATTCCGGCGATATTCCCACTCAAATTCGCCGTCTGCTCGGCGGCCATCTCTCGTTCGAGCTGAAAACGCGAAAAATTTGACGAATTTCAAGCTAAAAATCGATGTTTCGCCGCCAATTCTCTTCACCTTTAGCGATGAGTCAGTGGCGAAAACTTGCAATTTTGACTTTGAGACGCCCATTTTCTTTTCCGACAATGTTAGAAATGAATTTTTCATTGGAATCGATGAGAATAGGCGTGTTTTCTGTTTTTTTTTTTTCGAAGCTGACTCACCATGTCAATGTCGACGGAGGCGTTGCCGAAGGAATTCATCTCTTCCTGCTGAACGGGTCGATGAATTTCCGGAAACGAGATAATTTTCGCGTCTGAATTCGAATTCATTTCGGAAAATGAACGGAAAAAAAGCGGGGATTTTGTGGAAACGCGGCGAAAAATCGATTTTCGACGTGGAAAAACGCGAAAAATGATGTGGAAAATAAACAAGGCGCGAGTACGACACTCCGAAATGACGCACGCGCGAAATATGCGATTTTGAAAATATTTGCCAATTATTAACCGATTTTCGTCATTTTTCCGCCCGAAAACATGTTTTTCGATCCAGTGGGTGCTAACAAAAAAACGAGATCACTAATTTCCCACAATCGATTAAGTATCAAGGTAAAAATCTATCGGAAACACGGAATCCCGCTAAAACTCGAAATTTCAGTCGGGAACCCAGAATGCAGTGTCAGAAACGCCCGGCTATCTGCAATTATATCAAGTTCCGCCCGGCGACGACATAAATCTTCAAGAGTTCGATGAAATCGCCATGGAACGACTGAAATTGCTGAAAAACTTTGAAAATTGCAAAGATAGCCATCCGTTGCAGAGTGAGGAGTTCAAGAATAAATTGCGGAGGACGTGTGAAGACGTGAAACTGATTTGTGAGCCAAAAAAAACAGAAATTGTCCGGAAAACCGCGGGGATTTCAGTGTTCCCGGACCACAAGCCGCTGAACCGCGAAGAAGTGTCGGAGATGTGGCGTCGCGACCTCATCGGCCACTTCATTCTGCGTCTCGCCTTCTGTCGAACACCCGAAAACCAGAAATGGTTGACCGGAATCGAGGCGGACCTGCTGCGGTTCCGTTTGCGACAGGAGCGCGAGCCCGTGATCGATTCGGCGCTCGCCGGATGCCAATTTCAGATCCACAAGCTGACGAAAGAGGAGAAGGAGGCGATGTCGAGCCAATTGTCGCGTTCGTGTCAGATCTCGACCGAGCTGGAGGTGATCCATCGCACGTTCTACCGCGTTCGCTTCCAGGACGCCATCGAGCTGATCCGTCGCGGCTCGGTGCACCAGAAGCGCGGTTTCGCCTACTTCCCGTTCGAGGATCTCGTCACGATTCTCGCGACCAAGATGCGCAACTCGATGAACGCGGCGATGGCGGTAAGCGAGATAGTTAGAAGGCGCGGTGGCCTAACTTTCGCTCTTCCAGCGCGCATTCAAACACCTTGGACTGCTGGAAGAAGAGGGCCGGCTGCTTCCGCGACTGTCGCTGCTCGCGAACAACGCCTATCAGGGAAAAGAGTACACCGGCGAGCAGACGGACGGGCAGATCGTCATCACGCGACACATGATCGACAAGCTGTACACGCGATCGTTCCCGCTGTGCATGAAGCAGATGCACGATCAGCTGCGCCTCAACCACCATCTCAAGTACGGCGCGCGTCGTCAGTACGGTCTGTTTTTGAAGGGAATCGGATTGTCGCTCGACGAGGCGGTCGCGATGATGCGCGACGAGTTCACGAAGAAGATGACGTCGGACAAGTTCGACAAAGAGTACGGCTACAACATTCGATACATGTACGGCAAGGAGGGACGTCGGGTGCCGCAGACGGCGATGAGCTGCGCGACGATCATTCTGAAGAATCCGCCGTCGGCCGTCGATTGTCACGGGTGTCCGTTTCGGCATTGCGAGAAACAGGTGCTCAAGCAGCGGCTCGCCAAGGAGAAAGTGCTCGGAAAGGAGCAAATCGACAGGGTGAGCCAGGAGGGGGACGAGCATTTCGGGTTTAAGGAGAGCTCTAGGCTATTGCGAGATAGCTTGCTATGAGTTTTCAGCGGGACTGGCCTAGGATTTCAGAATTTAGAGTTTCTAGGCCATGGCTCTAGGATTCCAAGTTTCTCAAAATGGAGAAAACTAGAGTTGGGCCTAGGATCCCAAAACGGAAGTTTTGAGGTCAATCAAAGCCTGCAAAGCTGCCAATCGGTTTGTGGCCTAGGATTCCAAATGAAAGATTTTCTAGGCCACCAGTCAGAGTCTTGAAGCTCAAATGATGGCCTAGAATGCCAAAAAAGAGACTTTCTAGGTCATCAGTCAGCCGGCGGCCTAGAATTCCATTAGTTTTCCAGTGAGCATTTCCTCTTCCAGATCGCCGAGCTCTCCGAATCACACCAGTACGACAAGGCGTGCACGCGCTTCTTCGAATTCACCCACAAACTCAAAGAGGGCGAACTCGGCCAACTCATCACCCATCCGAACGCCTTCTACGAAGAATCGCAAAAGATCATCGGAGCTCGAATTGCGGCGAAAACACAGCAGCAGCAGCAGCCACAGCCGAAAGAAGAGAAAATGGAGACGAACTAACACGGTTTTTTTGGTTTTGTTTTCTGTGATTTTGAATGAATTTTGTGCGATTTCACCGAACGTATCGATCAAACTTTCCGCCGTGGTCCGACCAATAATTATTTTCCCTACCCCTTTCCTATTTTTCCTCCGTGTTATTTGCGATGGCGTTCGGTCGCCGCCGCCGACGGGGCGGGTCAGAGACGCAGAGACACGCCGTGTCCGGCGGTCTCTCGCACCCTCCTCGCCGGCCACACTCTCTCGCCGCGCCGCACTCTCGTCGTCTGGCACTCTCGCCGCGAGTTTCTTCAGCTCCTCTCCTCCTTAATTCCATCCGCTCTTTTCCATCAGATTTCGCACACTTTCCGCCACTTTCACACTTTTTCGATAGCGCCATCGAATTCGCAACACTCGATTTGGGTCTCGCAGCGAAAATGCGCGCGAGGTTTGAAAATGCTCGATCCTAGGCCCTGGATCCAAGCGATGCGCTTTTTAGGTACGGTAAACTTTTTGGGCTTTTTGGCGCGTTTTCGGCTCGAAATTTAGCCGAAAATCGATGGAAAACGAGATTTGAAGCGAAAATTTGAAAAGTTTCCGGGAAAAAAACGGTGAAAAATTTCAAAATTTCCGAAATTTCGGTTTTTTGGGAACGATGAAAATTTGAAAATGAAATTAATTTTGTGAAAATTTGATTTTTTGAAGAGAAATTAACAGCCTTTTTCGAGTTTTAGGGATAAAAACGGAAAAATAGAATTAAAAAAATTTTAGGCCTAAAATTTTTTACTTTACTTTTTTCCGGAAAGTTCCCTACTGAAAAAAAGTTTTAAATAGTTCAATTTTAATGCGAAAAAGAATAAATTCAAATTTTGATTTCGCTTCAAGACCCAATTGACCTCATCTCGCTCATTCTCTCGAAAATCATCGCAGACAATCTATGAAAATAACCTGTTTTAGGCCCCCCCATGCTTCGCTTTTCCATTGATTTTTCTCCAGAGACGTGTCGCGCTTTTCGTGGCGGGACCCATGTGCTAGAAATCGGAAATCACCTGAAAAACTCCTTTTTCCTCCCCCCAGCGTATTCTCTTTTTCATTGTTTTCCCCCGATCCGGGTGGTCTCGTGTTCTCTGCGTCTCTCGCCTCTCGCCTCTCCCTCTCACTTTCTGCTCGCTTTTTTCGTTCGTTTCTCCCGTCGCAAAGTTCATGAAACATTTGAATTTACGAACAGGCCGGCGGGTCTCGCCACGAAAAACTGGGATACCATAAACTTTTTCCGCGAATGGTCATGCGCCTTTAACCCTCCGTTTTTTGACCTACACCCTGCGCTAACTTTCAAAAGAAGGCGCCATTATTCGTTTATCACCTGTATTTTCCGTTCGAGACCCAAAAAGAAGATAGAAAGTGTGATGAACTTCAAGAAAAGGGGGCGTGGCCTGTTTGCAACTGTGCGGCGCAGTTTTTCTGTCCCTTTTCGCGTTGATTTAGACGTTTTACTGTGTCACGGTGTACAAAAAGCCGATTTTGGTCACGCTCTCGAAAAACGGGCGTGACAACGGTCTCCCAGTGTCACATTGAAGGAAAAATCGGTCGATTTGCAGTGAGAATGCGCGTAAAGCGTGCCGAATCGACAGCGGAGCGACTGGAACCATCGAAAATCAGCGAGTCGTCAGTGTCCGAGTATCAGCGACACGACGACGACGAGCACGATTCGGGCGATTCGTCGCCGCCGCCGCAGCTCGTCGTCATCAACGACGTCGGCATGGAAGACGAGGCAGACGACGTCGTCGACGGGGAGGAGGAGGAGATTCAGATGCCGTGCATCCGAATCACCGCCAAAACGTCGGACAGAAACGGCGCGAAACGCTCCGAATCGACAGAATCGTTCGGCGCGATGCCGGCTCTCTCGCCGGCGCACTCGATTCAGCGATTGTCCGAAGATCCGGAGGTGAAAATGGAAGTGACGAGCGAAAACGATCGGGAAGAGGAAGGAGAAGGAGAAGAAGAAGAGGAGGAAGAAGAGGAAGAAGACGTGAAACCGTTCGTTTCGCCGCCGCCGAAAAAGAAGAAGAAGAAGGCGAAAAAACCAGAGGAGAGCCCGAAAAAGGAAGCGGTCGGCGGGCTGCGAAAAATCGAATCGAGTCCCGCTCTGGTGCGATTGGAAAAGGAGAAGAAGACGACGATGAAGGTGCCCCTCCACTCAGAAAAAACTAATTTCGCCGCTGCGTGGTCTCGCAGCGAACGGAGGTGGTACTGTAACACTCGTTTCAACTGTGACAGTGAAAAACGACTGTTACAGTACTTTCTCTGTTCGCTGTGAGACCTCGCGCGACTATAACAGCAGACAAGTGGTCTCGCAACGAAAACAACTAAATTAGGCATGCGCCTTCAAACTCTTCGGGCTACGGTTGTGAAAAATGTTGAAGAGTTTAAAGGCGCGTGACTAAGACGGAAAAAACGGGAAAAATTTGCAGAAAAAATCGTCAGAAGACTCAGTACCGCACATCGATCCGAACGCGCCGAAACGCAATCGATCCGCCTACGTTCACTTCATCATGTACGATTTCCCCGTCACGCGACGCGATTCTAAGCCAAATTTCATCGATTTCAGCAGTCGGCGAGCGAAATACTCGAAAGCGACAATGTCACAGCGTGACATCAACATCGCGTTGGCCGGCGATTGGCAGAAATTGAGCGAAGACGATCGACAGGCGAGTCGGAGGCTGAAATTGTCTGAAACTGTCGCCGCGTTTTCAGCCGTTCCACAAGAGTGCCGAGGACGAGAAGAGGCGATATTTGGAGTTGATGGAGGAGTACAAAAAAACCGACTCGCACAAACAATATCAACGTTCGTTTCGGCTGATGAGTCGGCTGAAAAAAATCAGCTCTCGAGTATTGCAGAGAAACGCGCAAAGTTCATGCAAAGTCGGAAACGGAAGCACGGCGGCGACGATTCGGATGACGACGGTCACGCGTCACGTCATCACCATCAGATGGCGTTCCCGAAGACGTCGGTGTTCTGTCCGCTGCTGAGCAGTCCGACGACGTCGTCGTCATCCGAATCGTCGACATCGGCGGGCCTTCAGTACGTCGGACCGATTTTCACGCCCGAGTTTATGGCGTACAACAAGGCGCGCGACTCGTACCGACGGCAGTTGGCCATCGAGCGATCGAATGTGGAGCACGAGCTGGAGGCGTTGCATGAGCACGATCTGGAAGTGAAAATCGAGAAACGTGAGCGCGGGGTTGATATCGATTGATCGACTGACGAGATTGTTTTGCAGAAGGCGAACGAATCGACGAGATTGACGAGAAGATCGACGGCGCGATGAAGGTGATGAACAAGGTGTTCGCCGGAATCGCCGGTGCCAGAGGTGAGAGGGACTAGAAAACCAAACCGACGGCGGATGGCTTGGAAAGTTAGGCCACCTCCAGGTGGCCTAGAATTCCACGTTCCTTCTCTAAAAATCGTTTCTTCTGGTGGCCTAACATTCCCCTCGTCCCTCTAGATGACAGAGAACTTTAAATGACCTAATTAACCCTTTGGGCAGCCTAGAAATCTGTCTTCGCGTGGCAGCGCTCTCGATTCCTGTGGCCTAGAAACCTCCTCTTCCATGGCCTAACTCTCTATCTCTTCCCATTTCCAGAGCACCTCTCGGATATTGACTCGCTGACCGAGTGGCTCCGTACAGTAACCCGAATGAGCACACGCGACTCGACTCGAAAACTCGTCCGCGAATCGCTGCACAAGTACTGCAAATCGCACCAACAGAAGAAGTGACGAGATCCTTCCGATCCAACAACTACTCATGTTCCTCCTCCTCCTCCTCCTCCATTTTATCCAGTTTTTCTCTTTCTCTTTCTCTCTCTTCGTTTTCCCTTTTTCCCACTCATGTCGAATACGGTTCCCATCTGCCTCTGTTCATTTCGATTTTTCGGCTCAAAACACCTCCCCCGAATCGCGGTCTTTCGCAGTTTTCTCTTCGTTTTCCATTGTTTTATGTGTTTTTCTCTCTTAATTTTCGGTTTCTTTCCGAAATTTCAAAAGTTCTATATCCCCCTCCACTCTTCCTAAAACCAAGAAAACGACGGTTTTTCTCTCCTTTTTCAAGTGTGTTTCTTTTTCTTTCTTTCTTTTTTTTCGAAATGAAAATGCGCCCTCTTCCCCCCACGAAAAAGCGGAAAAATCGATAATCTGCCGCATGTCTCGTTGTGTCTGCGTCTCTCGCACACTCACCTCTTCTTTTGCCACGACGCTCTCTCATTTCCGATTCAAATGTTTTAGGCCAGATTTTTCTAGTTTTTCCTCGAATTTTTCAACGCACGCGACGCGACCGCGTCGCGTGGGAAAGTTTTAAATCAGAAGAATTCAGAAATTGCACTGTTTTTTGAGGTTTTGCTAGTTTTTTTTCAAAAATTGGCCAAAAAGTCGATTTTTCAAAAAAAAAAATTTTTTCTCGAAATAAAAATAGAGAAATAATTGAAAAGATCATTGAAAATTTAAAAAAAAACACAAAATTTTTAATTTCAAAAAATAAAATTAAAAAAAAATTTTTTTTCGAAAATTTTTAAAAATTTTCTCTATTTTTTCAGTTTTTTTGGCAAGTTTCAATTTTTTTAAATAAAAAATCTCATGGTTTTTTGAATGAAAACTGGAAATTTAAAATTTAAAATTAAAAAAAAAATTTTTTTTCGAAAATTTTCGAATTTTTTTTTCAATTTACTGGATATTTTCTGAGAAAAAAAACCTGATTTTTCCTTTTTTTCCTTCTTTTTTTCTTCAAAAAATCGTAAAAATGTCCGCAAACACCGAATCGTTTCCCCGTAAATCGACCCCGGACGGCGAGACTTGTCGCCCGGGTGCACTGCGGACTTGACACAACATTTGACGACAAAATACACTTTCTATGTGTGCTTTGAAATTGCGTTCAAAAAGCGCAAATTAGTCCGTTTAAAAGCTAACTTTTTCTCTTTCTTTTCTCTTTCTTCGTTTACCTTTCTCTTTCTTATCATCATTTTTTCTTTGTTTTCTTTTTTTTCGCAGTGTTTTGTTGACGAAAAACATCATTTTCCATCTATTGTGCTCTTTTTAACGAGCTCATTCAACACTTTTCAAATTAGATTTTTTCAAAAAGTAAATTTACAAGAAAACTTCACAAAAGTATTAAGCTTTTGAAGATCTTTCGAACGCTTCAACGAGAATTCGAAAATATTGATTTTAAAGAAAGATATGGAGGTTTTAGTGGATCTACCTTAAAACCTGCATAACTTTCTTCAAAATCAATATTTTCAAATTCTCGTTGAAGCGTTCGAAAGATCTCAAAAAGCTCTACATTTCTTGTCACTGCACCATTTTTCTAGCTCTTACCACGAAAAAGTTAGGAGGCGATTTCCGTGCAACTCGTGTACTTTTCTTTCTTTTTCGCCAGAAAAAACCTTACTTTTTCGCCAGAAAGCAATGTCCTACGATCCGTTCGCGAGGCGTCCGCGAAAAAAGATCAAGAAGCGAGACTTGGGCAAACCGAGTCACAACATTCTGATTCTCTCGCTGAACGACAGGATGTGCAAACCGCCGTACGGCACCGCGTGGTCTTCGGAAGGCATCGCCTTGCTCTTCCATCCCCCGCTACTCTACGCGGTGGGCGATTGGGTCAAGGCGAAGCTCGAGGACCGGACCAGGCTCATCGCCAAGAAGATCACCGAGCGCATCGACACCGGCCTCCGCATGAGGACTGTCGCGCCCATGCACGGTTCCCGACAACCTCAAATCGTCGTGAGTTCCTTTTTCGATGTGTATGTACAAACATCGCGCTCTACTGCATGTACTCTTAAAGATTAAAAGATTAAAGAGCGATCCGTTCTTCAAGTGCGGAGCACCTGGATTAGTGCTCCCGCTGAGCCTAGTTTAAGTCACTTCCGCGCTGGGGATAATGACCGATTGATCTTCGTAGATTGCTCTCCTGCCTTTTCGAAGGCTAGATAAACCTGAGGGTTGATGGCGGACTCGAACTCGTGACCTCTCGTTCGCCAGCCGCCACCACTACCGACTGAGCTACCGACCCCCCTTGTGAAAATTCGAAATCGCTGCTAGAAATATATCTCGGCCGTGACCTAGAATTTTTGCGGGCAATTGATAGCGTTTTGGTCAAAAGCCAATTGGCTAGAAAGATATACATATATATTTTTTTAAAAAATCAATTTAAAATTCAGTTTTATATCACAAAAACCGAAAAATACAACAAAAAACATTTTAAAAAAACATTGATTTTTTTGAAAAATTTTGGAAAAAAAAATTTTTTTTTTTGGAAAAAGTTCCACAGAAAAATTATTTTTTTTGATGGAATTTAATTTATTTTTCTTGAAATTCTCTGATTAATTTCAATAATTTCAGAAAAATTTTTTTTTGGATTTTTCTAAATTTTTTTAATTAAAAATTTTCAATTTTTTAAAAAAGTTTGCAATTTTTCGAAAATTTCACGTTTTTTGAAAACATATTTATTCCAATTTTTCGGAATTTTTCAAAGTGAAAAAAACATTTTTTTTAATTAAAAAAAAAAAAAAATTTCTGAAATTTGAATTTTTTGGAGAAATTTTTAATTCCCAAGTCAAAAAATTTCCCATTTTTCATGGCCGGGGAAATTCAAATTTGAATTTTGGCCAAACCTAATTTTGCTTGTTTCCGCGTCGGACAGGTGAGCGGCGAGTTCAAAGTGAACGCGCACCGCATCGCGATGCCCGACGAGTTGTCGATGGGGCGCGTGTTCTGCAGACACAACACGCTCGGCACTGTCGAGGTGCGCGGCTCGATGGCGGAAAGCGCGCGCGACCGATGGATTCTCGTCGACTTTCGACTGTGCGAGAAGGCGTACGCGGCGCCGAACGGACGGCTCGTCTACTGGTTTGTCGAGGGAGTGTGCGCCGACGCGGACGAGTTGAGAAGATACGAGGAAGAGGAGGAGAGGAAGAGGGAGGAGTTGAGACGATTCAATGAAGAGGAGGAGAGGAAGAGGGAGGAGCTGAGGAGACAGGCGGAGCTGCGGCGACTCGGGAGACTGACGGGCATCATGAGCTGGCGAGACGCTTCGCAGTATCTCTATTTGTGAGTGACCTCCTCTTTTGTGATCCCTTGACGAGACTCCGCAATCACGTCGCGCTGCTAAACACAGCGCATCGTTATTTCGGAGTCTTGTTGAGGGATCACTTTGACAGCGCATAACTTGTTTGCACTGAAAGCTAGAAAATTGGTGTAATGGGGAAAAATGCGGCAAATTTTAAGGGCTTTCAAATGGCGCAAATATTGTCTGAAAATCTTGAGTTTGAAAAAAGTTATGCAAGTTTTAAAGTCGCCACGTTTGAAGCTGAAAGTTTTCAGACGTTTATAACTTTGTTGTGACAGTTTCCTAAACTGGCTATACATGATTTTAAAAATTATTGATTCGCGGGAATAAATGAAGACCATTTTGTGATCTACCGATTGGTCCGAAAAGCGTCTGAAAATCTTCAACTTCAAGTGAGTTGTGCAAGTTCTGAGATAGCGACCTGGAAACTTGCACAACTTTCTTCAAAATCAATATTTTCACGCGATCTTTGCGCCATTCGAAAGATCTCAAAATTTTCTACAATTCTTGTGTTCACATCATTTTTCTAGCATTCACCACAAAAAAGTTATAATCTCTTCAAAGTTCAAGTATTTCTACTTCCAGACGTCCCCCCACTTCATCCGATCCGCCAAACAATTCCGGCCAAACGCTCAAATCCGACTGCGCTCCGCAGTCGACGTCGATTCCTCCGCCGGAGGTGTCCCAGCCCGGTCACAGCAGCAATGATGCGATGCCGGCGGAGGCCGTGAAGATTCGGGAGGACGTCGGACTCGTGACACAGCTCACCGGCGACGTCGCACACGTCTATCTCTACAATATGCGCGAGGCGGCCATTCTTATGTGGTGAGTCATTCGGAAATTCGAAAGAGCGCTCCATTGGACTAGATGGAATCGTAGGCCATGGCCTAGAAAACTCCTCAGCCGCGTTTCCAGGCGAACTGGGGAAAAGCAGCATTGGGGGGCCGTGGCCTAAAAATCCCGCGGTCGACTAACTGCGCTCCGCTAGACTAGATGGAATCTTAGGCCATGGCCTAGAAATCCGGTGTCACGTTTCAAATTCTTGAACTTCGCGCCAAGTCCAGTGGAGCGCGATGTAGGTCAACACTGAAGTTACCATTAAAAAACAAAATGAAATTGCAGGAAAGACTGCCCGGGAAAACTGGTGAGACTCGGCGATTTTTGCGATTGCGAGTTCAAGACGATCCCCAACTCGCAAGGATTTCAGTACGAAGTCACGGTGAGATAGAAGAAACGTCCCAACTTTGACCGAGTGTATCTTGCGATCTAGAATAGTTGGAGAAAAGTGGTCAACTACAAAAACGTGAGAAATTTTGAGCTGATCAAGTTTGTAGTTGACAACTTTCCCATAACTATTTCAGTTTCCGAGATATTTTGGTTTAAACAAGGAGGTCCTCATTTTATCAGAGGCATCGTTTTCAGCGCATCAAAGCGTCGCGTCTGCCCTCCAAAATCACCGACGTTCGTTGCCACGGGCACTACGTCGAGGCGCTGTTCACCGTCGATCTGTGCACACCGTCGGAGCGTCGTTTCGAGCACTGGTCACGACCGGTCGGGTGTCCGATCGTCGCGTGCAAAGAGGCCGGCCCCATTCCGATGGGCCTCATCGTTCGCAATCCCGAGGAGAAGCGGCTCGACGGCGAGCGCGTCAAAGCGGACTTTGAGCACGTCGAGGCGGCGCGCGAGATGGCCGCCTGGTGTCGACTCGTGAGAATGGAGGTGCCCGAGTGTCTGGGCGCCGGCGTCGGAGACCCGTGCCAACTTGTGCACAAGTACGTCTGGATGGTCACGCAGATCACCGCCGGCTTGGACATTTATCGCGACGAGCAGCTCGAGCAGACGATCACCGATGTAAGAGGCGAACGAGACGAAGCGCGCTCTACTGGACTTGGCGCGAAAGTTTGAAATCGATACGGAAACCTCGGCCATGGCCTAGAAACCCTCCGCGTGTTGCATATTCCTCCTGGTGGCCGTGGCCGTGATTTCCAGGCCATGGCCTAAATTGAAATGCGCTGTTTTTCAAATTTCGCGCCAAGTCTACAATGGAGCGCGATTAACCAGCGACCCTATACTTAAAACGGTCATATCTTGGAAACTAGAAGAGTTATAAAAAAGTGATCAACTACAAAAATGAGCAGCATAAAATTTCCAATGTTTTTGTAGTTGACAACTTTTTTCTAACAGTTTTAGTTTCGGAGATATACGCGGTCAAAGTGAAGGGAGGCACACTTCTTCACACTAAAGGGGGCTGACGGTGCAATTGTTCGCTTAAAATGACCTCTTCCAATTTTCAGCTCGGCACAAATCATGCGGTTGTGGAGCACGAGGACGAGATCACTCGCATCAAAATGCAGATTGCCGAGGAGCAGCAGCGAAATGCGGCCGTCCGCCGCGAGCACGCCGCCATGCAGACGGAGCAGCGTCAAGTGCCGCAATTCCAGTCGATGTCACGTGACCAGTGTCACAGCGGACTGGTCAAGAATCTCGAGGCGATGACGATGTCTGATCCTTCCGGCTGGTCCAAGCAGAAGGAGTCGGGCCCTACTGATCCATCCGGGTCATTCCGTCCGATTGGGCCGCCGCCAGGCATTCCAGTCCCGCGATTCGGATATTCCGACAAGATCATTCAGCCAGAGTTTCTCAAAAAGATGTAGACTTTTCGACTGAAAGTGAAACTCTGAAAATGTCAAAAAAACATACCATCAGCTTTATAATATAAGAACTCACTATCTTTAACCGACTGTATCTTTGAAACTAGCAAAGTTAGAAAAAAGTTGTCAACTACAAAAACCCGGGAAATTTTACGGTGAACATTTTTGTAGTTGACAACTTTTCCATAACTCT
>OZ016475.1:1604513-1618029 GCA_963966605.1 Caenorhabditis sulstoni
GTACATATATGTCGATGGTACTTGAGATTCTTCTCTGGACCAAACTATGAATCTTCGCGCGGAACTTTCGAGAGTGTCTGGCTAGTGCCACGTCATACCACGTCTTGCCATTCGATTTGTGTTATGTACAGAAAAGAGAACCTATTTGCTTGCCGCCCCGCTTCCCTTCCCATCAAACTTTTCGCTCGCGCGACAGAGAGAAAAGGATGGCGCCACCTTGTGGACGGCAGCCGAAATGATGATCACTCTCTCTCTTTCCCAAACTGTTTTTCTCTTTCTCGGTCACTTTTTCTCTTTCTCTTTCTCACTTCCTGCCTATTTCCAACTCTTTTCCGCTTGTTCAGCTGCCCAGGTTTTCCACTCATCGATTAGTATATAAAGTTTTTGGAGGACACGGTGTGTGTGTGTCCGATGATGAGAAAAAAGAAAAAGGATGGAAAAGGGAAGGGAGGAAGGACATGATGGGAATGCGAATGACACAACAAGAAAGAGAAAGAGAGAGAGAGAGAGAGAGAGAGAGAGAGAGACGCAGACGAGCAGAGGGCGCGCCGCGCCGGCTGGGAGGGGGCACACACACACGCGAAACGAAATGAGGACACTTTTTGAGGGAGACCTCCTTTTCCTCGCGCGCGCGCGCGCTCTCTCTCTTTCTGGACGCCGCTTCTTTCCTTTCTCTCTCTCTCTCTCTCTCTCTCTCTCTCTCTCTCTCTTTTCTATTTTCTGGTGTCACGCCAGAAAAAGAGGAAGACGTCTTCTCCTTCTTCTCCTTCTTTCGCCTCAATTCTTCGTCTTCTTTATCTTCCACACACAAAACCACACAAAATGACTTTATCTTGCTATTTGGCTGAAATTTTCACGGGCTCGGGAGGTCGGTTGCTCAGAAAACGCTGAAAGATCGAACAGTTACTCGTTTTCTCCCTCTCAATTTCGAGGCGGCGCAAAAAAGTGATGAGTAATTCGTTCAAACACACACTTTTCTCCCTCACTGATTGTTTCTTCTTCTCCTTTTCTCTTTCTCTCTCTCTTTCTTCACTTTTTCAAACGGAACAGGTGGCGGGCTCGCGGAGCACGTGAACTTGCCACTCACCTAGTGGCTCAAAGTTCCCTTTGGCGCTGGCGCGTTTCTCGTGCTTCTACGCTGGCGCAATTCCCGTGCATTCCTTCCTGTCAGGGAGATTCTTGTGTTTTGGGCTATTTTCGGTGTGGGTCGTTAATCGACCGAAAAAGTTTTTTTTTTGGCTGGCGAGTTTCCAGTGCGTTGACGCGTTTTCGGTGTCCTCGCTGCTGACGCCATTCTTGTGCCTTGGCGCAATTCCCGAATCCCTGACGCACTTCTCGTGTCTATGGCGCGTTTCTCGTTGCCTTGCGCACTGGCGCGATTCTCGAGCGCTGACGCGTTTCTCGTGGATTTTCAACTGGCGCAATTTCGGTGCATTCTTGTTGGCGCGATTCTCGTGTGCCACAGCTTTTTATCATCTTCCTCCCATTGACGCACATTGTGACGTGCACAATAGGATAATTACCCCCCCCCCCCCCCCACCCTCTACATTTCTACCGTAATCCCATCCATCCCCCCCCCCCCTCAGGGCTCAGTGAGCCCTGAGAGCAAGAGAAAAGAGCACAATTATTGTCTCTCTCTCTCAGAGCTCCGTCGAGTTTCCGCTCGTTTTCCCCTTCTTTTTTTTCTTCTCAAAACGAAAAGGAGAAAAAAGGGGGTCCATTTTCTTTTTTATTGTTGTTTGTTGGGTGGTGCCAGGAGAGCACAAAAAACGGGGACAAGAAAGAGAAAAAGCGAGCGCGCGGGGGAGTTGCTCGGCAACGAGCGCGCGCGCGCGGAGCCAGCTCGCCGAGCACACCACCCACAATTTTTTATTCTGAGCTCAGTTGAGCCCGCAAATCCCTCCGTTTCGCATCTCCATACCAGCAACCTACCGTAATCCCGTCCCTTCCCCCTTTTCTCTCTCTTTCTTCGTTTCCTCTTCGCGTTTCTCGTTTTCGAACGATTCGCGGTCTCTCGAATCGAATGACATCACTGTACGTACATACTGAATCTTTCGGTCCGACACAACCAACACTTCCACCTCATCAACCGCCCCCCGCCCCCCGTAAATCGACATTCAATCTATTCCCCGGCTATCTCGCTATCTGTTTTTTTGCATCTTACTTCTAATTTCAATTCCAAATGCGTTTCGGGCCTGAAATGGCCTATTTCGGCCTTGATGTTTCGGTCTAAGCCGAAAACGAGCTTATTTCGGCCTTTTTAGCCTGAGTTGACCTGTTTTGGCCTAAAAAGGCCTTTTTCGGCCTAAAACAGCCTATTTTGACCTTAAACGGCCTATTTTGACCTTAAACGGCCTATTTTGACCTTAAACGGCCTATTTTGACCTTAAACGGCCTATTTTGACCTTAAACGGCCTATTTTGACCTTAAACGGCCTATTTTGACCTTAAACGGCCTATTTTGTCCTTAAACGGCCTATTTTGACCTTAAACGGCCTATTTTGACCTTAAACGGCCTATTTTGACCTTAAACGGCCTGAAACAGCCCACTTCGGCTTAAAACGGTCTATATCGGTCTAAAATGGTCTGTTTCGGCCTAAAACGGCCGAATACAGCTTTGATTGGCCTGTTTCCACCGGATCCGGCCTAAATGGCCTATTTCGGGCTGAAATGGCCTATTCCGGCTTTTCGGCCTAAAAAACAACCACTTTTTCGGCTTGAACCGGCCTATTTCGGCCCGAAGTGACTCCACCGGGGTGAAATGACCTCTTTCGGCCCAAAATGACCCATTTAACACTCAAATGACTCATCTGACCTGTGTAAAGCCTATTTCGGCCTAAAAAGGCCCGTTTCGCCTTGTCTCACTTTGCTGTCGTGCCTTCAAATTACCCTTCACCGCCCGACGACGCATAACTTCCAATTCGAAATTCTCTCCGTTTTTTTTTCCAGAAAATGACAACCACAACAATTCTAACCACTCTCGACTTGGTCACACCAACAACAGGTACCGATCTCAGTCTGATTGAACGCGCGCCCCACCGCACTGACCCCCCCCCCCCCCGCGAAGTTCAAAACACACAACTGCCCGGGGGGTTTCTAGGCCACGGCCGCGCGCGGTAATTTGAATTTTCGCGCCAAGTGCAGTGCAGTGGAGCGCGATGTGTATTCTTGTCCTTGAGAGAGAGAGAGAGTGAGAGAGACGCAGAGTGCGCGAGTAAGTCGACGTCGCGTAAGCCACGTGGAACATTCTTCGCGGCAGGAGAAGAGAAAGAGTCTTGTGAGAAAGAGAAAAAAAGAAAAGAGAGAGAGTGTGTGTACACTTCACATTGACGATAGTCGGAAAAGAACGTAAGAATCAAACATTCCTTCTCTCTCTCTCTCTTTCCCGCCGTTGGCGCATTTCCAGTGCGCTGGCGTGTTCTTGGTGTAGGCCGAGAGCATGTTTAATTAGGTCTTCAATTCTATTCTCGTGTGTGTGTGAGCTCCAGAAGTGAGCTGTGACGTCATCGGTCGGCTCCTCGCTTTCCCCGCCTCTCCTCTCCCCAGAGAAAACGAGACGCTCTTATTTTGAGCTGCTCTGTTTTGAGCCACAAAACTGAGTCAGAGCAGCTCACGCATTCGCATCGAAAAAAGAGAAAAAGGGACGGGGAAAAGCACGGAGAAATGAGGCCAGTTGAGTTGCGAAATCGCGTGGTTCTGTGACCTACTGACCTACTTACACTTGGGGCCGAAAAACTGAATGGGCCTAGTTTGTCCGAACGGGCCTGAAATGGCCTAATTCGGCCAAATAGCCTACAACGGCCCACTTTGAATGGATAGGCCTGCGAGTCTGAAACCACGTATTCCAACCAATCAGGCTTAAGGCTTTGGCTTGGCTTGTTCAGGCCCTATTGGCCTTAAAGCGTGGAACGAGCCCCCGTAGCACGGATACCCTGCCACGGCCTAGTATACCTGGTTAGGCCTGAAAACTTGAATAGACCGAAGAAAGCCTGAAATCCCCAGTTTCAACCGGTTCGTCTGAAAAGTTTGGCAAGTTTAGGCCCAAGGTCCAGTTAGGCCTAACAGCCTGAATCGGGCCTGGATCAGCCCAGTATGTTGTTTTCTAGTCTCTCACCCGATGCGCTCGTTTTGTTCCTTATCATCACTCTCATCCTCGCCATCTTGTGACTCGAAATGAGAAAAAACCCCGCAAAGAAACTGCAAACACAGATGAGACACATTCGAAAATCGGAGCGAAAATGGCCATGATAATGCCACTCTTATCACAACATTCTTTCGTTTTCGAGTTCGACTGTGTCATTGGCCCAGATGGCTTTCAGTTTGGACCGGTAGGTGGCCTAGAAATCCGCCGTTCGGCCATCCCGATTGACTTATGCAAGAAGAAGATGGCCGGTTAGAGTTGTCATACTCGGTGGCCTAGAAAACCGCGACTCGGCCATCTGCGTCTGGCTTGCGAGTTAGGCTAGTTAGGCCTGTGAAGCTCAGTGGCCTAGAATACGACGATTCGGCCATTCCAACTGACTCTCCGTTTGAGCTTGTTAGCTGGACTGGACTTGTCAAATTTAGTGGCCTAGAATACGACAACTCGGTCGTTCCAGCTGGCTCATGATTTACGAATTACGAATCAGACTCCACCTGGCCTAGGAAACCACAGTTCGGCCATTTCAACTGACTAGTCCCCCTCCGACTCGGCCATCTGTGGTCAAAAAAGGACTGGGTGTGGTGACGGGGGATGGCTTCTACTCTTCCTCTCTTATCAGTTAGTGACTCGCACGACCTCTCTTTCTCTCTCTCTTTTCCCACAATGACTCATCATCGTGGTCGCGTCGAAACGAAATGACGTGTTTTTTCCTCAACCTGTTGACAACACTCTGTATGTACATTGTACAATCATTGATTTGTTGCAGACGAGGTGCCACCGCCACAGTCCACTGCAGCAGCAGCAGCAGCAGCAGCAGCAGCAGGAGTAGGAGGAGGAGACGGAGACTTTTCGACGGTCGTCCTGTCCGACGCGCTCGTCACACAAAGTGCACCGAGCACACCGATTCAGCACAGAGAGCTCGCGAACGCCGAGTTTGGCAACAAACAAGAAGGTGCGCTCGCCACTTGTTATTTATATTGAACAGCGAAATTTAGCAATTAAAAACACGAATTAGCATCGATTTTCATCGATTTTCTCGCCATTTTGCTCTGAAAACCATGATTAGCAGTTTAAAACTCGAATTTTATCGATTTTTCGCTTGAAAAAATGAAAATAGCCGCCGAGAACTCGAATTTTATCGATTTTCCGCCTAATTCCCATTAAAACTCAAAATTAACCGGTGAAAATTGCAATTTTACTATCGATTTTCTGAATTTCATCGATTTCCCGCTATAAAGAACAAAAATAGAAAATAAGCAGCCGAAAAATCGCTTTTCATCGAAAAATCGATATTTTGAGGGAAAGTTCAGCGAAAATCGGTGTTTTCTCGTTCTTTGTTTCTCTTAGTCTCTCGCTTTGTCTCCTCAAAAGTGATGATATCGATTGATTCGGACGCGCGCCGCCCGTCTCAAACACTCTTGTCGCGAATTTCAGCAGTGACGCCGACAGCGATGGCGACTGGTAATGTGCAAAAGCCGGCGGCGATGAACTTCTACGCCGACGGCTTCGGACAGATTCGCGAGGGCCTCTTCTCGTGCTTCCGTCCCGTCCTCGGCTACTTTGGAAAGGCTCCCGCTGAAATGTGAGACTTTTTTGTGTTTTTTTGAAAGGGGGGGGGGGGCAAGGAATGCGCCAGCGTGTTTTGCTTTATGAAGAACGGAAAGTGCGCCAGCGAACCTTTGGCGCGTTTCGCGATTTTTTGAAAATTAGCTTTTTTTTTTTTCATAAAAAAAACCAAAAAATAAATGCGTATTTTTGTGAATAAGATTTAAAAAGTTTTTTATGAATTTTTTTTTTAATTTGAAAAAAAAAACAAAAATGAATAACAATGAAAATTTGAGTGAACAAAATTTAAAAAAAGGATTTTTTCTGAAAAAAACCAAAAAATCGAAAGTTTTTCATTTTTATTATTATAATATTCGAGAAGTCTTGTAAAAAAGTTAGTTTTTCAAAAAAAAATTTCGGAATTTCAGAAAAAAAATACGCAAAAAGTAGATTTTTTCGAATTTTTCAAAAAAAATCCCAAAAAATCGTGTCAAGAGACCCGGTTTTTGAAAGTTTTTTGAAATAAAATATCAGAATTTCAGAAATTTCGAAAAATTCGCTTTTTTTTACTTCGCAAATCAGCGCGTTTTTCTAAATGAGGGCAAAATGAAATTATCGATTTTTGCAGCAAAAAGACAGAGGACGACGAGTGGGAGATACCGTTCGACGCGATTTCGGAGCTCGAGTGGCTCGGCTCGGGCTCGCAGGGCGCCGTTTTTCGCGGCCACTTCGAGAATCGAACGGTGGCGGTGAAGAAGGTGAATCAGCTGAAGGAGACCGAAATCAAACACCTCCGACACCTGCGACACGAGAACATCATCGAGTTTCTGGGCGTGTGCTCGAAGAGCCCGTGCTATTGCATCGTCATGGAGTACTGCTCGAAGGGGCAATTGTGTGCGGTGCTCAAGTCGAAGACGCTCATCACACGCGAAACGTTCGCGTTGTGGGTGAAACAGATCGCCGACGGCATGCACTATTTGCATCAGAACAAGGTGATCCATCGCGATCTCAAGTCGCCCAACATTCTCATCTCCGCCGAGGATTCGATCAAAATTTGCGATTTCGGCACGAGCCATCTGCAGAAGAAGACCGACAGCACGATGATGTCGTTTTGCGGCACTGTCAGGTTAGTGCGTGCGCCAGCCATCCGCCAGCCATCCGCCAGTGGCGCTTTTGAATAAACATCTTTTCAAATCATAGCACTGGTTTTCGTGGTGGGACCCAACTCTATAATAGAAACATTTGAAAAGTTCAAATTTCGCGCCAAGTGCAACAGAGCGCGTTTCCACCGACTGTACTAACATATCTGTTTCGGTTTCAGTTGGATGGCGCCGGAGATGATCAAAAAGGAGCCGTGCAACGAGAAAGTCGACGTCTACTCGTTCGGAGTCGTGCTCTGGGAGATGCTCACTCGTGAGACGCCCTACGCGAACATTGCTCAGATGGCCATCATCTTCGGAGTCGGAACAAAGTGAGCACGGGGTCGCGGACTGACTTTCTCACCTCTGTTTCAAAAAGAGTCGACACTCGCTCTACTAGACTACCCGCGAAGTTTGAAACGTGACCGCCGGATTTCTAGGCCACGGTCACATTCTCGCGCCAAGTCCGGTGGATATCTTGGAAACCAGCCGAGCTATGAAAAAGTTGTCAACTACAAAAATGATCAGCGTAAAGTGCTCTATATTTTTGTAGTTGACAACTTTTTCCTAACTATTTCAGTTTCAAATATATACCCCGATCAAAGTTAAGAACCGTCAATTTGCAGCATTCTGAGTCTTCCGATTCCGGAAGAGGCGCCACGTGGCCTCGTGCTGCTGATCAAGCAGTGTCTGTCGCAAAAGGGACGCAATCGGCCCTCGTTCTCGCACATCCGCCAACACTGGGAGATCTTCAAACCGGAGCTGTTCGAGATGAGCGAGTCGGAGTGGCAGACGAGCTGGGACTCGTACCGCGAGTTCGCCAAAGCCATCCAGTATCCGAGCACCGTGACCAAAGATCACGGCGGGCCGAAGAGCGCGTTCGCGATGGAGGAGGAGATTCAGCGGAAGCGACACGAGCAACTCAACCACATCAAAGACATCCGACACATGTACGAGCTGAAGTTGAAGCGCACGAACAAGATGTACGACAAACTGCAGGGATGCTTCTCGGAGCTGAAGCTCAAAGAGAGTCAGCTCGCCGAGTGGGAGCGCGAGTTGACCGAACGCGAGCACGCGCACTGCTCGCCGAGCACGCGGCCCAACAAGATGCACCGCGCGATGGCGATCGCCGCCGGAGGAGGAGGCAACTATTACCCCAACGAGGGCTACGAGGCGTTCTCGTCGGACGACGAGACACGCAACGCAGCCGCAGCCGCCTACTGCCGCGGCTCACCGTACCGTCTGTCGAGCACGAGCACTTCATCGGGAGCTCCGAGCTCGCAGAGCACACCCTTCTCGCGACAATCCTCGTGTCGCAGCTCGGCCGGAATGACGCGACGGAGCGAGGGAGCCGCCGTCCCTCCGTCCAACAGTACGGACCCCCGATCAAATTTGAACAAAAAATAAAGATTGATTGATTGCAGAACTGCTGCGAAACGACAACATGCGTCACTCGGCGAGCTACTGGGAGACGCTGGGAGCTCGCGGGAGCCCGGCTCGCGGCTCCGGTTACTCGCAGGACTCGGGCATGTGGAGCGCCGGAGCCAGTTGTATGGCGATCAATGGAGCCGGTGTCGGAGGACAACAGGTGAGGGGGAGCAATCGATAGTTTTGTCACTTTGATGGGGGATCGCGCTGTGCCATCCGCCAGACATCGGCCACTGGCGTCAATGTATCAACCCTCCGATTTCCAGGTGTGCTACTCGCAAACGCTCTACCGCAACACGGACGGTCGCTGGTCGGACGGACGTATCGCGTCACGCCGTCGCGTCTCAACGTCGGCGAACAAGATGACGTCGGGAGTGAAGACGACGTCGTCGTCGTCGGGTCCCGTCGCGACGACGTTCTTCCAACGGGACAGCCCGTCCCGAGTACCACACGGTTCGCTGAATTACGCCTCTCGTATGTGCATGCCGATCACTTTCCTCTTTTTAAGTTCTAACACTTTTGCCCCCTTCTTCTCTTACATTGAGTTTCTTTGGTTTTCGGGGATCCAAATCGGACAATTGTATTGTTTTGTGCCATAACTTTGAAGACAGCATTTTCAGATCGATTCGAGTAGTTTCAGAGGATAGAGCTGATTGCGACGAATCGATTGATATCCCAACTTGACTGATTTGAACTCTTGGGAAAAAAGTTAGCGACGCGTTTGACCTACTTTTCGGTTTTTCGAAAGTTTTCAACTTCCCGCGCCTATAACTTTCCACTCTAAAGTTCAAAACAGTCAAGTTGGGATATCAATCGAATCCTTGCAATCAGATCTATCACCTGAAAATATTCAAACCCGTCTGAAAATGCTCTTTGCAAAGTTATCAGCCCAAAACCGAAAGAAACCTCTTTTCAAGGCTGTTTTGCAGCTCGCAGCAGCTCGAAACTCGCCCGCCAATCCTACCCGTCTCGAAACGTGCCGCCACAACAAGACGAAAACTACTGTGCCGGCTGTGCTCATTGTGCTCAACACGTGTGCCGTGCTCAGCGAGCCAAATCGGTGGCCGTAGCGAGCGCGCGCTGCCGCTCGCCGACACCCTACGACAACGAGCCGGAGCCGCTCGACGTCGGCTCGCTGATGCCCGAATCCACGTCATACGACGAGGCGCTCAAATCGATCGGCGAGAATCAGGAGGAGGCGGATGACGTGGCGATGACGTCGGCCTATCACTCGCCGATCATTGTCACCAACAACATCACTACTACCACTACCACCACTACGACTACCGCGAACAACATTCCGCACACCTACAGTAATCCGATGATGAGTCTGAGTGTCGAGAACAACGCGAATCTTGACGTCATCGATCTGACGTCGTCGATGGACTCGCGACGATCGCGCGCCGACGACGCCGACGTCGAAAACAGTACGGATGACGACGACGATGTCGATGTCGATGATGACGATGATATGGGCAACGGCAACATTCTGAATACGTCGATGGACTCGCGCAGCTCGAAATCCGACGACGATCACAACTTGAGATACCGTATCGACACGTCGCAGAGCACGATGATGAGCTCGCTGGAGCGCAGTTTGGAGCTCGGCGCGGCTCGATCCGACGGGCTCAGCGACAACGAGCGACGTGTGCAGGCGGTGAAGAATAGCATCAAAACGCACCGCAGGAGCCATTCGGTGAGTTGGCGCACTTCTGGTGCATTGTCTCGTTTGAGGTGCCTTGACGCAATTTCAGTGCCCTCGCGCATTTCTCGTGCCTTGACGCAATCTCAGTGCCCTGGCGTATTTCTCGTGCCTTGACGCAATTTCAGTGCCCTGGCGCATTTCTGATGCCTTGACGCAATTTCAGTGCCCTGGCGCATTTCTCGTGCCTTGACACAATTTCAGTGCCCTGGCGCATTTCTCGTGCCTTGACGCAATTTCAGTGCTCTGGCGTATTCCTCGTGCGCTGACGCAATCTCAGTGCCCTGCCGTATTTCTCGTGCCTTGACGCAATCTCAGTGCCCTGCCGTATTTCTCGTGCGCTGACGCATTCGGCGTGCATCGACCTACCGTAACCCTGACTCGTGTCCTTTTGCAGAACCCGCAAGCGCTCATCCACCAGTGCATCGAAGAGTTCTCCTCGTCGGAGGCCACCGAGGAGGATAGCGACGATGCCGTTCAGATCTGAGCACCTACAGTACCCCCCGCCCCCCACCTACAGTACCCCCCACCTACCGTACTCCCTCCTAGTCCGTAGCCAACATTCCCAATTCTGAAAATAATTTCCGAAATTCTCAACCGTACCCTCTCTTTTTTTGCCATTTTTTCGTTCTCTCTCTCTTCCTAAAAATACAAATACTTATTTTTTTTGTTCACAAAACTATGTAAAAGTAGAAATAGGATCCCAAAAAAAATATTTTTTTTTAATTTTTACTACATGTCTATTTTTCCGGTTATTTTCGATTTTCATTGATTTCAAAATTTCAAAATTCCAAAATTCAGATTTTTTTTTTCTTTTTTTTAACCCCAAGATGAAACATATTTTGAAAAAAAAACACCGATAAAAATAATATCGTTTATATTTTTAATTAAAAAATAATAAACATATTTTATTTGGAATCGCGTCGTCACGGAATTTCATCGAATCTGAAAAAAAGGAAAAATCTAGGTCAAGGTACAGTAACCCGTGATGCTCACTTGATGCTCGAATAGGGCGGCGGAAGATGTTCGGATTCTGTGTAGTCCGGCGGACGTTGCACTTCTGAAGAAGACGTGAAAGGGGGCGGAGCTTCGAGGTCTTCTGAATCTGAAGAAGACGTGCACGATGAAGATGACGTGGCAGGACGTGGCACAGTTTGAGGAGGAGGAGGAGGAAGACGCGATGAAGACGGCTTACGCTTTCGACACGAACGGACGCAGCCGAGGAACGCAGTCACGACTATCTGAAAGTCACTTTGACCTACTTTTCGAGGATTTGACCTACTAATCGAAGCTTTGACCTACTTTTCGAGTTTTTTACCCAATTTTTGAGTATTTCACCTACTTTTCGAGATTTTGACCTGCTTTATGAAGCATTGACCTACTTTTCGAGGATTTGACCTACTTTCCAAAGCTTTGACCTACTTTTCGAGGATTTGACCTACTTTCCAAAGCTTTGACCTACTTTTCGAGGATTTGACCTACTTTTTGAGGATTCGACCTACGTTCCGAAAGTTTGACCTACTTTTCAAGTATTTGACCTACTTTCCGAAGAAATGACCTATTTCCGAGGATTCGACCTACTTTTTGAAACTTTGACCTACTTTTCGAGTTTTTTTACCCACTTTCGATTATTTCACCTACTTTTCAAGAATTTGACCTACTTTATGAAGCATTGACCTACTTTTCGAAGCTTTGAACTACTTTCCGAGGATTTGACCTACTTTTCGAGGATTTGACCTACTTTCCAAGGATTTGACCTACTTTCCGAGGATTTGACCTACTTTCCGAGGGTTTGACCTACTTTTCAAGTATTTGACCTACTTTCCGAATAAATGACCTATTTCCGAGGATTTTACCTACTTTTCGAAGCTTTGACTTATTTTTCGGCGGCGGAGCTACTTTCAAAATTTAATCGAACTTTGAGGTGTGACCTACTTTTGACCCACAAAGTGTTCAGGGCTTGACCTACTTTTTGGAAGTTTGACCTACCCTTTTGTATTTCGACCTACTTTTTGGAAGTTTGACCTACTTTCTTTTTAAATGCCTCAAAAGAAGATATGCATCTAACATCAAATCGAGAGCCCCTCAAAGAGCATCAACTCACGAGCACGGCGAGCACCGTCATCGCGCCGTCGAGCACATCACAAAACCATCCGTCGCACCCGAAACTGTCGATTTTGCCACGTCGCTGCGAGTTGAGCAAAAGACCGCTGCCGCCGCCCATTTTATCCGGGTTTTTTCTTAGGGAGTACGAAATGGAGCAGAAAAACGGAGAAGAAGGAGAAGTGTCCGTGCTCGTAATGTTTTAGAATGAATGGAAAAATGTCAATGTGGTCGCGCGCGCGCAAGCACGTTGAGTGGGTGTCTGCTGAGACGGGACGGACGGACGGAGCACAAAAAATGGGCTCAGAGGGGAGAGAGAGTGAGAGTTCACTTGGTTTTCTAGACCACGATTTGGCAAACTAGGTCAAAGCAAAAAAAATAGGTCACAGCATGAAAACTAGGTCACGATATGAAAACTAGGTCACGGTTTAAAAACTAGGTCACGATATGAAAACTAGGTCACGGTTTGAAAACTAGGTCACGATTGGAAAACTAGGTCACTATATGTAAACTAGGTCACGATTGGGAAACTAGGTCACGATTGGAAAACTAGGTCACGATTGGAAAACTAGGTCACGGTATGAAAACTAGGTCACGATATGTAAACTAGGTCACGATTGGGAAACTAGGTCACTATATGTAAACTAGGTCACGGTTTGAAAACTAGGTCACGATTGGAAAACTAGGTCACGGTATGAAAACTAGGTCACGGTTTGAAAACTAGGTCACTATATGTAAACTAGGTCACGATTGGGAAACTAGGTCACGATTGGAAAACTAGGTCACGATATGAAAGTTAGGTCACGGTATGAAAACTAGGTCATGAGTTGCAAAAGTAGGTCATGACATGTAAACTAGTCTATCTAGCATTGTTTGGGTTTCCAGGCGATCCATCTCGCGTTGAACTTTTATAAAACTTTGAAAACCAGCTATTCAGATTATGAAATTGAGACAAATACTCGAAAAGTAGGTGGAACTTTGCGAAATCGTGTTGAAACGAGGTAAAATCTTCATCTAACTATCGAAAAACCTGCGATTCGGGGAAAAGAGCCCACATTTCCTTTCTGCACAACACAATAATTTATTCGCAGAATTTATCTCAACTGGAATGTATCGGTTATCACAATTCAACAGTTATTGCTCTCTTCAAATCGTATCATCTAGAGTGCAGTCTCACTCTCGGCGTCAAAGTCGATTTCGCCGCGAGCAGCTCCTGTAAAACACCCCTCAGAGTTGCTCTCTCTCTCTCTCTCTCTCTCGTCTCTCTCTCTCTCTCTCTCTCTCTCTCTCTCTCTCTCTCTCTCTCTCTCTCTCTCTCTCTCTCTCTCTCTCTCCTCTCTCTCTCTCTCTCTCTCTCTCTCTCTCTCTCTCTCTCTCTTTCTCTTTCTCTTTCTCTCTCTCTCTCTCTCTTTCTCTTTCTCTTTCTCTCTCTCTCTCTCTACTCACTCTCTCTCTCTCT